>OX377620.1:25994807-26087593 GCA_947397865.1 Polietes domitor | reverse complement strand
ATTCACTGAGTGAAAAATTAAGTTTTTATTTTCGTTTTTATCACATTATGGTTGTCCAGGCTTAAAGAAAAACAGTCACCTGTTCTGTGAAAGAAACAATGCAAACAATGAAACGAATAATACTAAATTTATTAAATATTTATTCCAAAAAATATTGAAATTATTTTTTTTAATCCCCTTTCTTAAAAAAGCAAAATTCATAGTGGGATTTCAGTAGTTTCTGAGATATCAATAAAAAAATGACACCTGAAACCGAAATTTTCATAAGTTTTAAGAAGATACAAAAAAATACCAATCTTGAAGTTCGCATTGTGTTTATAAATTCTGTATTTTTAGACGTAGAGGCCTATAATTTCCCTACATAATTGTAGTTCGTATGCCAACGTAAAGTATCTAAAAATGTAATTGTAACTGTAAGAAGCATTTTGACTTCTTTTTGAAGGGAGAAATTGCAGACGATACTTCTTTACTTCTTTTTGTCAAATTTCAAAATGATAATTTATAAAATTTGAAAAATACACGAAATACCAATTTCCATCAAAATCGGAAACCATATCCTGGAGTTTTACATGGAATTTATACTCCATTTTTAGAATATAACTGTTTATCTCACAAGTTGTGACGGGCAGGACCGAATATATACTTATAAAGTATTTCATTACATTTGTATCTATATTTAATATCTACATTAATAATAATAATAATACTTAATTAATTAATAATCAGTCTAACGAAACCAACATCGACAACAATATTATTATTTTCTTGTAACCCAATTATATCTTAAACTAATGTAAGCACATTTTTGTGGTGTATGTTAAATAATTAAAGTAATTATAAAATGGCTCACTTTAAATGATCGCACAGTAGGATTATTACCATATAAGAGATCCGAAATTTTACAAATCATATCACTCATTTACTAAAAAAGTGATTTTTGAATTGATTATGCAGATATGATAGCATGATAAGCGAATCTGTCGCAATGTGTACGTAAATTGAGAACTTTAAATATTTTTATGCAAAACCGATTTTTTAGAGTTTAGGAAAACTCCTAGCTCCTTTTATAGCTCCTCTACCTTTTATAAAATTGGCAACATTTGTAATTTTTTGCAAACTTCAAAACGTACAAATTATACTGTACAGTATTGTCCAGAATTCTTGTTATTGTAAATCAGAGGAGTAACGTAAAACCATTTAAGCTATTTGAGCCATGTCCAGGCGCCAGTTTTGCGGTCTGCTGTATATGATCACTTTCGAATGGAGTTAACGAATGTGTTCAAATCGATAAGATTATTCGGAAATTGATTTGATATATAAATATGGATAAATTTCCACATTCATAATCATCTTTTCTCCACGATTTATTTTTCCATGCCCGTATGAATGAATCCTACACCTGAAGTAGAATATAAACAAATTTACTATTCATGATTATTCGATACGTGTTGTCCCTATTGTAATTGCAGATTGCAATACATCCGTACCATCGTAAAATAAGACACGTCCTGTTTTTTGTAGGTAACCGTAACAACATTTTTGGATGGACCCTTATCCACACCAATATACACACGTTTATGTGCAAAATTTAACGGAAAAGTCCAGGTTGAAAAATGAAGAAAAAATGAAAAATGTGATCTAACGAGATAATAGCAAATAACAGAACTATATATCAAAATATATAGTTGATGTATAACATATATCAAAAAATCTTATTCCTGCAAATTACATATTAAACTGGGTTGCGGTTCATACAATTACAAAAATATTATCTATTTACCCCACAGAATAAAAGTTTGGATTTTTTAACGATGATTTCCAAAGTATTTCGTCCCTAGGTCAAGCAGTCTGTGGACTGCAGTCTGAAAACACTTCTAAAATAATGTTGTCCCTGTTTAATGTTTTATGATGCACTCTCTTAATAAGGATACCCTTGAAAGCGTTTTAAACATAAATTTGAATTCGACTTAAAAGCCGACAATTTTACTATAAATTTATCAGATCTAATTAAACCATCACTCCGGCATTCCAAATTTGTCAGTTTGTTTCAACCTGGATAGTTCACAAATATTTCCCCCGTATCTATGTCCCTATTTAATATATACATACATATGTGTGTGTATATATTTATACACATGAACTTGTGTGCGCTTGTTGTTCGAATGTGTGAATCATATTTTCAGTCCGACATTTTTTTCTAGTTTTATTTTGTGTTGTGTATTTATCGACCAAAAAAGTGGGGGGGGGAGGCGCAACAAAAAATTGTACAAAGCCATAAATCATAAAATGGAAGAGCTCATCTCTGGTGATTAATGTTTAGCTTCATAAGTGTACCGAAGAGTATTTCTGATATCAAATTAGAGTAGACAGCCAGCAAGCTTAAGCTTTAAAAAAGTTGTTTCATTTTGATTAAAAACGAACGAGCGAGCGCGCGAGCGAGAGCGAACGAACGGACATGTTCATTTCCGCCTAATTCAATTAGGAATATAACATCCGGTCAGCGGCACAATTTTAAAAATTTCATAAAATAAATATGCATTTCCGATGGATGATGGTGATATTGTTGTGCCCCCAGGGGAGGGGGGAATAATACACACTCAATCAGTTTGGTGGGAAAAATTAAACAAAATATTCATAATATTTCATGCAAAACAATCAAAACAATATATGAATGATTAAGAACTGTTAAGCCCGGAGAGACAATGATTTAACTTTTAATTTATAGTATAATTTAAACATCATTGTTTTTTATATACATAATAAAGTTTGATGTTTAACAAAAATGGTACTCTGAACACAGTTACAATAAACTTGGTGTAGGAGGTATTTATTATATTTATATTTATTATTTATTTTATATATTATTTATTTATAATATTATTTATTTATAATAGTCATAAAAGGTCCCAAAAACACGTTTTCTTTAATGTTTCGATCAATAATTTCATTACAACCGATCTATACATGAATAATAACTCTAACCCACTCCTAATCAGTTGGCCCACCGAGCGAATGAGTAATATAATACGCCATACGCCACCCAGGTGGAGTAGCTTAGCATTGCCAAAATTGAAAAGAATCAGTTTATGGTCATAAAAAAACATTTTTGAGTTTCTTGTATCCATAGTTTTAAATTTGAAATATGTAGGAAACAAAGGCTTAGCTGCTTACATTTGTATCGAGGCTATATTAAAGTATGAATCTAGAAATGTTTCTTCTTTAAATATAACGGGTGGGGCAAATCAGATCAACTTCGGTTGTAATATATGTAGAAATTTGTCCTTTTAGGCGGAAAATGGTGTGAAAGGGAATAAAAATGGTACCAACCAAACTGATGCACTTTGAATAGTGAAACTTGGTGTGCACATTGACTGCATAGAATCGAAAAATAAAGATATTTTTGATATTCGTGAATTTTGGTTCAAAATTGGATACTAACCAATAGGCTGCAGCTAGCATCAGTATTTAGACATAGACGCAAAATAAGAGATTTTTTTCCAAACTAGTCAAAAATATAAAAGGAATAAAACTGGTACCGAGCAGACGGCTAGAATCATGAAATTAGGTGTGTACTTCCACTGTGGGCGCGAATCATGTGGGTCTTCAAATATTAGAAATTTTCGTATCAAAATGTTGAAGCCATTTGATCTTTAGCTGAAATCAAGAAATTTCAGCTAAAGAAATGTAAGAATAATGAAGGCGACATTGACTTCTGGCACCCCCCACAAAAAAAGTTCCCATTCCTATGATAGATTAAAACCAATGTAACTTTCAAATGGATATTCAGAATCAGCCGTATTTTGGTGTATTATAAAGCTTTTATAATCTCTTTAGGCGTACATAATAAGGAGGGTTTGCCATGGCCCTTCCAGTACCTCACGCACAAATCACCCTAAATTATATAAACTTAAAGCTGTTATAACTTCTATATGGATGATGGGAATACTTCGAGATTTGAGATTTGACAACGCTGTTTCAGAGGTTATATTCGCATGGGCGATATTGCCACACCCCTTCTGGTACCTCTCACACAAAGCATAAACTTTACTTGCAATAAAAATGACGGGTAGTCAAAATCATTTGCAATTTGATATTTGAAAATTTATTTATATATTTAAAAAAAAAAATAAAATAGTTTCCAAAATTTTTCAAGGCTGTTAATGAACTATTGTTTCTATGTGAAAGTACTCATGATGGCTACAAATATTGCTGATTAATATTTGTAGCCATCATGAGTACCTTTTATTTAACATATAACCGGGTGTTATCGGCCTTATATTTCCAAAATGGGAGTACAAATATTTAAGATATCTTGGCAGAAAATTGGAATTTTAGCAAAAAAAAAGATAATTAAATATTTTTTAATATCGTTTTCGACCTTAGATAGCCGAAATACATCAGCAAATGTTATACATGACCCCTCGACAAAATTTTTGATGCATAATGTTATTTATTTTAAATATTTTTACTTCGATAGCAATCATGTTTTTAATTGTTTTAGAGTATGTACCAGGAACACCATCATGTCATATTGACACTATTAACTATTAAAAAACTTTATTTTACAAAAATCGAAAGTATTTTTTCCTTTAAAAATAAATTTAAACATTAATAGAAAAAAAATAAAAAATATATTTTTATGATTTAACAATTTTGTTTATAATTAGAAGACATTTGCTCTCAATTAGAAAATAAATATATATGTATCTGATACTAACAAAGTTTTAAATTACCTTACTTTACCTTAAATTACTTTTTAAGTTGATTGAGCCATGCCTGTCCGTCTGGCTGGTGTACATGATAACTCTCGAAAGGTGCGAAGGAATCGATTCAATAATCGATTCATGCTAATATTTTTCCAAAACTTAGTCTAAGTTCGGAATTTGCTATATTTTGCTATTTAATATTGATTTTATAATCACTTTAAGTATACAGAATATGGAGGATTCTGCCACGCCCCTTACGGTATTAGAGTAGAATGGGGGCCCCATTTGAGTTATTCCAAAGTGTGGGCACATATATTTGGCTTTGTATTCTTAGTTGAAATATAATATAATCTGCAAAATTTGAAAAAAAAAATCCGAAGTAAAATTTGCGTTCTTGCGGGGTAAAAATTAAAATGGGGCCATTTGTAAGGGCTCTACATTAAAAAGTGGTTCCATATAGATCACTTTCAAAGTAGGCATTCTTAGTTGAAATACGCCAAATTATAAATAATAAATTATAAAATATGCAAAATTATATCGAGATCTAATGCACGATGTAGGTTCTAGAGATGTAATACAGTAGAATGGGGGCCCAATTGTACGGGGGTTATATCAATATATGGACCCATATATTTGACTTCATAACATGCCTTCTTAGATGAAATATATTACAAAATACAACATTTGATAAACATCCGATGTAAATTGAGGGTCCTAGAGGAGTAATAATAAAAAATGGGGTCATTTGTAAGGGCGCTACATTAAAAAGTGGGTCCATATAGATCACTTTCAAAGTAGGTATTCTTAGAATAAAATATGAATATAATATAATCTGCAAAATTTGAAAATCTTCCGATGTAAATTGTGGGTCCTAGAGAGGTAATAATTCAACGGGGCCTACTTGTAAGGGCGCTACATTAAAAAGTGGGTCTTAATAGATCGCTTCCAAAGTAGGTATTCTTAATTGAAATATAACATGATCTGCAAAATTTTATAATGATCCAATGTAAGATGTGGGTTCTATAGCGATAATAGTGTAAACTGGGGGGCCATTTGTATGGGGGCTATACAAAAACATTGAACTATACAGCTGGCTTTCAAAATACGTGTTTCTAGTATAAATGTAACATTGTGTGAAAAATTTGATCGAGATCCGATGTAAAATGTGCACTTTAGAGCAGTAATATTGTAAATCGGAGATACATTTGCATGGGGGCTATATCAAAACATAGACTCATGTGGTCCACTTTCCCGTGAGCTGTTTCTAGTTCAAATATAATACGATCCTGACAATTTGGTCATGATCCCATGTAAAATTTGTATTCTAGAGCAGTAATAGTGTAAATTATAGGGATATTTGCATGGATGCTATATCAAAATCTGAACCGATTTTCAAATTCAATACCAATTGTCCTTGGCCAAAAAAGTAACTCGTGCCAAATTTCATGACGAACAAGCTTAGACGGACGGACAGAGAGACATCGCTAAATCGATTCAGCTGGTGATTCTAAGCCGATACGTATACTTAAAGGTTCTTGATGTCAATTATTTCCTGATGTTACAAACATTTGGCGCGAAACTAACTTATAATACCCACGAACTGGTGTAGGGTATAAAAAGACATTAATATCTTAAAAATGAATTAGATGGGCGATGTAGTAAACGTAACTTATTAATCACAATTTTCAAAATCTGAAAAAGGTCAAAATCTGTAATATGAGAAAAATTAAAATTATTTCTGTGCATTTTCAAAAAATACGTAAAAGAATGTTAAAAAAATAGAAACAAAAATTTAATTTTTCTTTAAAATCGACAAAAAATAGTCGTCAAATTTGTGCTAATTTCTAAAATATATTCGATTGTCCGATTTTCAAGGTTAATATCTCAATTTAATCCTTGGGTCCTTGCCTAATTTCAATTTTTTACAAAACTCTAAAAATGTTGACTTTTGGTTCTGAACCACTGTAATTTCAAGTTAAAAAATAGAAACAAAAAAATTAATTTTTCTTTTAAATTGACAAAAATAGTCGTCAAGTTTGTGCTAATTTCTAAAATATATTCGATTGTCTGATTTTCAAGGTTAATATCTTAATTTAATCCTTGGGTCCTTGACTAGTTTCAATTTTTTACAAAACTTTAAAAATGTTCACTAGAACACAAGTTATTGAATTTTGGCTGATGACATTTGATTGTGAACCACTGTAATTTCATGTTAAAAAATAGAAAAAAAAAATAAAAATTTAATTTTTCTTTAATTTAATCGACAAAAAATAGTCCTCAAATTTGTGCTAATTTCTAAAATATATTCGATTGTCCGATTTTCAAGGCTAATTTCACAATTTAATCCTTGGGTCCTTGTCTAATTTCATTTTTTTTCAAACTCTAAAAATGTTCACTAGAACACAAGTTATTGAATTTTGTCTATTGACTTTTTATTCTGAACCACTGTAATTTCAAGTTAAAAAATAGAAACAACAAATAAAATTTTAATTTTTCTTTATAATCGACAAAAAATAGTCGTCAAATTTGTGCTAATTTCTAAAATATATTCGATTGTCCGATTTTCAAGGTTAATATCTCAATTTAATCCTTGGGTCCTTGTCTAATTTCAATTTTTTACAAAACTCACAAAATGTTCACTAGAGCACAAGTTATTGAATTTTGGCTGATGACTTTTGGTTCTGAACCACTGTAATTTCATGTTCAAAAATAGAAACAAAAAATAAAAATTTAATTTTTCTTTAAAATCGACAAAAAATAGTCGTCCAATTTGTGCTAATTTCTAAAATATATTCGATTGTCCGATTTTCAAGGTTAATATCACAATTTAATCCTTGGGTCCTTGTCTAATTTCAATTTTTTACAAAACTCTAAAAATGTTCACAAGTTATTGAATTTTGTCTATTGACTTTTTATTCTGAACCACTGTAATTTCAAGTTAAAAATTAGAAACAAAAAAAATAAAATTTAATTTTTCTTTAATTTAATCGACAAAAAATAGTCCTCAAATTTGTGCTAATTTCTAAAATATATTCGATTGTCCGATTTTCAAGGTTAATATCACAATTTAATCCTTGGGTCCTTGTCTATTTTCAATTTTTTACAAAACTCTAAAAAGTTATTGAATTTTGGCTGATGACGTTTGATTCTGAACCACTGTAATTTCAGGAAAGACTTTAATTAGGATGGTTTCGTAAAAAATACAGATTAGTAATCCCCTAGATATTAGATGAGGGCTGAAAAGGCAACATTTCTGCACTTTCAGATGGTAACATTTTTAGATTGCACTTTTTTAAAAATGGAAACATAAATGTAGGTTGAAGACAAATTGCAGTAAAAAAATCAGAACAAACACTCGTCCTTGAGTTTGCTTCTTTTTGGAAGGATGCATTCCAAAATGATGATTGTAACAAATTGTTGCCAAATGCATCTTAACTAACCTTCGTTAGTATACGCAATTTATCTCTCCCATATAATGATTAAACAAAGCTTCGTTACTATCTTAAATGAATGCCTTGCCTGTGTTGAAATAAATTTATAAATTTGCTCTTTGAGCAAATTCCGAACTTTGTACAAACAATAAATCATTTAACTCCTGCCACCACCAACACTACCATCTCCACAGCAACATGGTGGCATGGCCTTTGAAGTGCCACCATCGATGATTTCAGCAACAGCAACAACAACTATTAATGATTGACCTCGAATAATGATAGAGTATTTTCCTTTTTATAATGATTCCTGTTTTCCGTTTATCGTTTTCTGCTGCTGCTACTGCTGCCGTTGTTTTTGTTTCAACCATAATAATATCCTTTCTTAACATGCTCTGAGTGTGCAATAATTATACAAACAACGTATCGTACAGTGATACATTGAATGGATTTATAAAGCGAAAGACATTTTGATTAATTCGTTTCTTGTCTGCTGTTTCTCTTTTTGTTTCTCTTCCATACATGCTGCCCCGATGTCCGTAACCGTGCCCGCTCCCGCCAACCAGAAATGAAAAATTCTACACGTGCTGCGATGAGCCGTACTTGGATATCACGTTTAATATCACAATGCGCCGTAAAACGCTGTTCTATACAGTTAATCTCATTATACCGTGTATGGGAATCAGTTTTTTAACGATTTTAGTATTTTATCTGCCATCAGATAGTGGTGAAAAAGTAAGTATATATTTTCATATCATATTCCCATCTCCTTCGCCTCCTCCTTCCGCATTCCTCATCCTCCTCTTCCTCCTTTGCCATTCGAATGCTGATCCTTGTGACGGCTTGGCATCCTTTTTGTGTCCTATTACGATTCATAAATATTTATGTTTGAACATTTGTTACCGACGACGACGTCGACGATGAGGACGTTCAGGACGATGAGGACGATGACAACGACGTCGTATTTGCATTATATATTCTTTGACTTATATATTGTTTTTTTTTTGTTGTTGTTCTCTCCTTTTGTTGTTATCGTTACTGATGATGCTCTTGTTCTTTCTTTTTGTTGTTGTATTTCTTCTTCCCTTTTGCTGCTGCTGGTGTTGTTGCTGTTGTAGGTCTCATTAAGCATATCCATTTTACTGTCGTTGACTGTGTTCTTCTTGCTGCTGGCGGAAATTATTCCGCCAACATCGTTAGTTGTGCCGCTTTTAGGGAAATTTGTACTTTTTACAATGATACTCGACACATTCAGGTAAGTCAAATACACAAATATATACAAACAAACACACGCACACTCTAATACATGTGTGTGTGTGTGTTTGTTTACTTATGCCTATATATAAATTATATTCTCAACATCCACATATGGGTCTTTACACGAGAGATTTAACTGAGTAAGCCACCAAATCGTTGTTAAGGCCGCATAATTACACAATGATTGCACTGTGCAGCACAAAAAACAAATAAAAATTTTTAATGGGAATCGCTTCCATCTCTAGTTACAAATATATATAAATATTTTTATATTTAAATTTTATATTTTAAATCCGGTATGTATTAGTAGCAATCGTTTCCTAATCTACACCATTTTCAAGTGAAATTCAAAAGACACCATTTGAAATTCAAAAAATATCAATTGAAATTCAAAAAATCCATTTGAAATTCAAAATATATCAATTGAAATTCAAAAAATATCATTTGAAATCCAAAACTCATCATTTGAAATTCAAAACTCGTCATTTGTATTTCAAAAGACACCATTTGAAATTCAAAATTCGTCAAATGAAATTCAAAACTCGTCATTTGTAATTCAAATGAAAACTTTTGAATTTCAAATGGTGTCTTTTGAATTACTTATGACGAGTTTTGAATTGCAAACGACGAATTTTGAATTACAAATGAAGAGTTTTGAGTTTCAAATGAATTCTTTTGAATTTCAAATGAATTCTTTTGAATTTCAAATGATGTCTTTTGAATTTCAAGTGATGTCTTTTGAATTACAAATGACGACTTTTGAATTTCAAATGTTGTCCTTTGAATTACAAATGATATTTTTTGAATTGCAAATGGAATTCTTGAATTTCAACCGGTGTCTTTTGAATTTCAAGTGATGTCTTTTGAATTACAATTGAAAAAGGTGTAGTCATAAATATATAAAAAATAATTTAATATTTAAATTCGATATTATAAATCGTCGATACAACCGTTAAATCTCCCGTGTAATAGCCCATATTTAAAAATGTCTATATTTTATATGAAATACATACGCACGCAGACATACAGACATTTGAAAAACAAGTGCGAAGGTGTTCGGTGTTTGTGTCCATGCTCATGTTCACGTTCGTCTAAGTGTGTTATTGATTATGATGTGTTTGTGTTTGTTTAAAGGATTTACACCATATCCCAGAGCATATTACAAATGCTCAGACCCCCTCCCCCTCCTTCTCCCCCCTCAAACTTAGCTTTTTAGGCTGCACAGGTACAGGGAGTACCCTTCTCCCCCTTCTTTGCGCTTTTTCTGTTTGAAAGTGGGATTAAATTTAAGCCGTACCAACAAAAAAACGAAACGAAACGAGACGAAACCTAAATTTGAGCTTAAAAAATGTCACAACATTAAAAGATTATGCCAATAAAGCAAATTTAGTCTAAAAGGGAGTTATTTGGCAAAAATACAGAACAACAACAACATGTAAGACTCTTAAAAGGTAAACAAATCCGATCATAACCCCAAACCCGGAGACAACAGCAATACCTCCAGGTACAGGTAGAGTTGAGAAGGGAGAGAGGGTGTAATATTTCAACATCAAATTATACAAATTCGTTTGCAGTCGATTGCAGGAGGAGGAGAAAGTATGAAACACAATTCCTATGCTAACATATTCACTGCTCTTGTCCAACTATGTAATTGTTCAGAGTGCAGTGGCGTATGAGTTATAATTTATTATGTCCACATAACTCATACGACACCGGGGGTGTGATTTGATTTGAACTAAATATAGCAATGAAAGGAAGAAACAAATTGTATGGCAAAAACACAAACAAGCGAGTATTTTAGACATATTTCATAAAATAATATAATAAAGTAATAAAGAGAATCCTTACCATGGTAGGGCGATGCACCTCGATGCCATTCATTGTTTACGACTCCATTGCAAAAATAAACAATTTTATTTTTGATTTGTCCGGCTGTAGGCTGCTATTTACAAAAACAGGTGTTGTTGTTTTTGATCATTTATTTACTGTTATTTGGGTAAAATAAATTATCAAAAACAACAACACCTGTTTTTTTGTAAATAGAAGCCTACAGCCGGACAAATCAAAAATAAAATTAAAAACAACATATACACACCATACACACACTACCAAATATAGACAATTTTTAGTACCCTACGTCTGTTATGACTGTATTTTGTCGTAGTGTAAGTCTATTAACGATCTTTCATAAGTACCTATATAGAAAACATGAACCTGGGCAACCTGGACCTTTAACATTAGATATTTTACATAATCTTTTTATTCATCATTAAACGTTAACTATTACATTATCATGATGGGATATTCCCATTCCATCCATCTTGACCGAAAGTCTTTAAGAATAGTTGAGAGAGACGCTACAAATGGTGACTATGTCCAAAGAAGCATTGACGAACTGCTTGAACTTTGTGGAGTAAAGGACAGTCGGGCGGGGCCGACTATATGATACACTCCACTTTCTATCCGAATACAATTCAACTCGGTAAAAAAGTAAAAAAGGGAAGAATTTTTGTATGTTCCCTAATCATAGGCTAATATGACCTGGTCCAATTTGTCAAATCGAAAAGAATATGTGTATTGGGGCTATATCCAAACATGGAATAAAGTGACTAACTTTCAAAATAAGTTCTTCCAGTTCAAATATAACGTGTTGTGCTCACTTCAAAGAAATTCGGAGAAAATTCGTGGTTTCTGGGGCGGAAAAAGTCTATCTGGGAGCGATATTTGTATTGCAGCTATATGTAAATCTGAACCGATCTGACCCATTTTTTACCATGGGTGTTTCTAGTGGAAGTATAAGATATTTTGCCAAACTTGAAGAAAATCTGTTAAAATATGTGGTTTCTAGAGCAGAAAAAGTCAAATCGTGAGCAAAATTTGAATGGGAGATATATATAAATCTGAACCGATCTGACCTATTTTCACAACAGGTGTTACTAGTTTAAATATAAGATATTTTGCCAAATTTGAAAACAATCTGATAATATATGTGCTTTCTAGAGCGGAAAAAGTCAAATTGGGACCGAAATTTGTATGGAAGCTATATATAAATCTGAACCGACCTGACCCATTTTCTCCATGGGTGTTTCTAGTGGCAATATAATATAGTTTGCCAAATTTGAAGGAAATCTGTTAAAATATGTGGTATCTAGCGTGAAGAGTCAAATTGGGAGCGAAATTTGTATGGGAGCTATATATAAATGTGAACCGATCTGACCCATTTTCATCATGGGTGCTTCTAGTTTAAATATAAAATGTTTTGTCAATTTTAAAGACAATCTAAAGTAATATGTTGTTTCTAGAGCGGAAAAAGTCAATTTGGTAGCGAAATTTGTATGGGAGCTATATATAAATCTGAACCGATCTGACCAATTTTCACCATGGGAGTTTCTAGTGGAAATATAAGATATTTTGCCAAATTTGAAGAAAATCTGTTAAAATATGTGGTATCTAGCGTGAAAAGAGTCAAATCGGGAGTGAAATTCGTATGGGGGCTATATCTTAATCTGAACCGATTTTCATCAAATTAAATAGCGTTCTTAACATTGTTAAGAGTCGATTTAGCAATGTCCGTCTGTCCATAAATTGTTGTAATCAAATTACAGGTCGCAATTATAGTCCGATCTTTACAAAAACCGCCACAAATAACTTTTGTGGATCAAGGACGAACGCTATTTAATTTGAGGCAAATCGGTTCAGATTTAGATATAGCCCCCATACAAATGTCGCTCCCGATTTGAAATTTTCCGCTCTAGAAACCACATATTGTACCCGATTATCTTTAAATTTGGCAAAACATCTTATAATCCAACTAGAAACACCTATGCAAAAATTGGGTAAGATCGGTTCAGATTTAGATATAGCCCCCATACAAATTTCGCTCCCGATTTGACTTTTTCCACTCTAGAAACCACATATTGTATCAGATTGTCTTCAGATTTGGCAAAACATCTTCTATTTAAACTAGGAACACCAATGGTGAAAATAGGTCAGATCGGTTCAGATTTACATATAGCTCCCATACAAATGTCGCTCCTGAATTGGCATTTTCCGCTCTAGAAACCACATATTGTATCAGATTGTCTTCAGATTTGGCACAACATCCTATAATCCAACTAGAAACACCTATGCAGAAATTGGGTAAGATCGGTTCAGATTTAGATATAGCCCCCATATAAATGTCGCTCCCGATTTGACTTTTTCCGCTTTAAATACAACATATTGTACTCGATTTTCCTTAAATTTGGCACAACATCTTATAATCCAACTAGAAACACCTATGCAAAAATTGGGTAAGATCGGTTCAGATTCTGATAAAGCTCCCCTACAAATCTCGCTCCCGATTTGACATTTTCCGCTGTAGAAACGACATAATGTACCCGATTTTCTTTAAATTTGGCACAACAGCTTATAATCCAAATAAAAAAACCTATTGTGAAAGTGGGTAAGATCGGTTCAGATTTAGATATAGCCCAAATACAAATGTTGCTCCCAAATGTTTAACCGATTTTGGCCAAACTATACATATTATATTTCACCTATTTCGTTCCAGATTTCAATATACCCCCATACAATATCCTTTCCGATTTAACATTTTTTTTTTCAAACACATACATTTACAGGATACACAAATCCTTCGCGTTTTCACTTTTGCGAATCTTCAAACATTGCGAATCTTTAAAAATTAGGGAAGAAATATTTTTCCAAAAAAATATAGTTGCTGGTACAAAAACAAATCAATAAAAAATAGAAAAAAAGTCGTTTAATTTTATCTGGCAAAAAAACACGATTTTTAAAACTCTTTTATTGAAATGGTTGAACTAATAATGGAACACAATATCGTTCATAGTCACGACTGGCTCGGCAGTACCTTATTCGATCAACCCAATTTTTCAGTATAGCCCAAAATCCACAACAAATAGTGGCTCGTTATGGATGCACTGGTTTCTCAATAGTCTCGTGTGGATTCTCAGAACCCCATATGCGGCAATTTTGCTTATTGACATAGCCACCGAGATGAAAAAGAGCTTCATGAAGGCTGATCTGAAGGGCGATCTCTTCTCGAAAATTTTCCACGTAAATTTCTTACAGTTTGCATTAAAGACTCACTTCATTGAAAATAAGTTTTTAATATTTCTCCATTTTTTTTCGATCGAATTTCTGTCCTGCTCACCTCTAATAAGTACACATTTCGAAAAATCCAATTTTACTGCGCTTCGACATGGTCAGAAGAACTTACATATCAAATTTCAAGATTCTAGCTGCGATACTTCAGTTGGTACCATTTTTATCCCTTTTTGTCCAGCGCAACCCTTAAAATTTCAAAATGCATTTATATTTCGCTTCTATGTGGTGAGAGGAATTTAGATACCAAATTTTACGACTATAGCTGCAATATTTTAGTTCCTTTTTTCTTCTTCCTTTTTCTTTTTTTTTATTCCTTTTTGTCCCGCTAACCTCTTATAACTATAAATTTTGCAAAATCCAATTTTACTGCGCTTCTACATGGGCAGAGGAATTTACATACCAACTAGCTACAATACTTTAGTTGGTACCATTGTTATCCCTTTTTGTCCCGCTCACCCCAAGTACAAATTTCGAAAAATCAATTTACATTGCAAGTCTACGTTGTCAGAGAAATGTAAATACCGATTTTCAGATTCTAGCTGCAATTCTTAAATTGGTACCATTTTTATCCCTTTTTGTCTCTTTCCTCCCTAAAAAGTACAAATTTCGAAAAATCCCTATTTGTAGCTCGTCTGCATGGTCATTACAAGGAACACACCGAATTTCATGTTTCTAGCTACTACCGTTTAGTCAGGACGAATGTTCGATGTTTATCCCTTTTTACCATTTTACCCCCTAAAAGTACGAATTTCGTAAAACCCTTTCTTAGTCGGCGTCTGTGTCATATTTGGGAACTACCCTGAAAATTTCATGACCCTGGCTTCAGCCGTTTGGTCTGGGGGCTGGTCAATAATAAGTCAGTCAGTAACGCAACTCTTATATATAGATTAATTTCGATAGATTTTCTTCAAAAATCCTCTCCATAAACTTATTTTGTCTTTGTGAACATTTATTTAAAAATACTTCCGTAATCGACTATTAAATATTACTCCTTTGTCCAAGACACCTTTACGAAGTCAACCTGGAGTCAAGTTCAAGAAGATGCCTTTTCTAACCAATGTGTGCATCCAAGCAAGTTCTTGTCTTCATAGCAGTTGGCCAGAGTTGACAGAGACCATTCTAACCTGGAATTTAATCTGCTGAATCTCAGTTCTTAAATAAAATTTAATAAAACAACAACTAAGGTTCTAAGGTGTTCGTCGTTCCATTTAGAGGAACATATTTTATTGAACATTATTTAGCTGGGAAGTGGAATAAAAGAAAACAGGTGTTAATTTTTATGCTTCTCTCGACATTGAAAGCCATTTGCAGATATGGATTTTAGCACTTCCATTACTTCAGTTGCTGGCACACAAATGTCTACACAAATTATTTTTATTAAAATTATCACTTATCTAGACATACCTCTGATGCAAGCATATGAGTGCCATGGCATTGAAATAAACATAAAAAGTCCATTTCCGCAATGGCAGACATCATCACAACCATAAAATGTATCCGAACATTTCACGCTGCCTGCTGATGTCTGGTGTTTCTAGCCTATACTCGTCTGCAAAACCCTTAGTTATGCTGATGCTGGGGATATGTGTTTGTTTGAAGCAAATATTCCAATAACACACAGAGCCTACTTCAATTCGGGCATTCTTGGTCACGGCACTGGACCCAGTAACAGCCACGGAAAAACCAAGGCACCTACAACCGCCTCGGTTAAATCCAACGCCTTTCGCCTTTGCCTAATTGCATAGACAAACACACACTCGCATACGGGCGCGCATTAGGGGCGAGTGTGTCGTCGTCGTCATCGTCGGTATTTGCGGTAGACGTAATTGCTCTGTACACACACCATTAACTTGATATTTGACACATTAACGCTCATTTCACTCAATCACATGGGAATGCATGAATTCGACGAGCAGTACTCGCACCCACCGTAATACACCCCCTCCCATGGCTGCTACTCCTCCACATTTCAGTAGAGAAGAGAGGGTGTCGCACATAGGCGTTATGCCATGGCGGATGGTTGGATGCCAATGCCAATGCTCCGCCAATGGATACTCATGCGCTTGTATGTGATGAATAAAATATGTTTCCGTTTAATTTCACATAATGATCCATCAAAGTGATGAGTTTATTAGATTAATTGAGATTCAATTAAGTTATCAAAATCCGATAATTTTATGGTCGTATGGGAGAAATCCATTTATTGAGGAGGAGAGTAGGGAGAGCGGCGAAATACACTGGACGATATACTAATTGTTTCATAAGTGGACACAAATGACCTGGCCTCGTTAATCCAACGCATATAATTTTAGTGGAAACAATTTAGAAAATGAGATTATAAAGGAGGTTTTAAAGTTGTATTAGTATAAATGAAGGCCAATGTCCTCTTTACCTTGTGTATACTATGAACTGGAGCAAACTTTATGCTATGGAATATATAAACAATGGTCAATGTCAGAACATATCTTAAATGCTTAGGCTTGGACCATTTTCCGACATTTAATTTTTGGTTGGTTCTAATAATTGCGGGAAGATGACACTTGTTTACAGCCAGTTTGCACTGAAGCAGAAACGGGTATAGTTCTCTAGTTCAACTATATCTTGAGAGGGATATAAATCGATTTAGCCTAATAAAGCCCCAATTAGACCTTTATTCTAAAGAAATAAATTTAGATTTTTATAAATTTTCGAATGCGAAATATTTAAGATCAACACTGTGGAACTTTTTCGAAAATAACAAGGTTCTGGCAACGGACAGAGGAGGTAATAATAGAATATACGTGTATCAGCGTTTTGAAATTTTACGTATGGGGGTCATTTTAGAGACGGGTCAATATTTCCCCATTTTGCTCATTCTTTTGATGAGTCGGCATAGGAAACCTTGTGATCCTTACATTGTAAGTATAAGATGTGTTCATATTACTTAAAACACTACGTGGAACATTTATTTATTGGTCCATTTTTTTAAAAGGGGAAAACACCCTTAAAGCAGGTTTTCAACGGTCCAAAATGTTTTACAAAGTTATTCCCCATAAAAATCTACTATAAATCTCTGAATAAACCAAAACTCAAAACTAAACTTAAATGTCAGAAATAAGTCAAAACTTAAATTTAATTTTAGAGTAATTTCGTACTTATCAGTCATTGTACTCTGATCCACATTGTTTCATATTTTAGACCTAAAATATCAAATGGTAGGATGTTTCGGGGTTAAAGATGAGAGAAAAGTCTTTCTTTGACACAAAAAGATAGTTAAAAAAGCTCATACGTGTTTAAGCAAACAATCTGACCAATTTTTTTCGGCGAACGGAAGTTATAATGAATTAAATTTTACTTATGACAGGACAATTTGTGTGGAAGGTACCAGAAGGTTCTCGGCGCATGGTCCCAGCTTCCAGATTTATAAACCAATTGTAAAAACATGAGCAAATATTAAGTCATAATGAATTCCATGTACCTGTACGGACGGACATGGCTCAAATAACTTAAAAAGTCTTGAAACGGATTTGGTCCAAACATACTTAAGGTCTCAGGCCACTTCTTCAATGCGTTACACATTTTTCTGTCTCAGATGATATATACTCTGTAGAGTGTATAAAAACTGGAAAATACATATTTTTTGTTATTATGAACATTAGACTGGGTAATGAAAAATGGCTGTTGTCACCCCCTAGAAACGAAGATTTGATTGTTTAATGATGATCTGCAAAAAATGTCGTCTCTCGAGCAATCTGTCTGCCCCTGAAAACACCTACAAAAAACATATTTTTTCCCCTGCATTTCTAGTTTTGCTTGTTTGTTGTCCACATTTTTTCTGAATTAATAGACACTTGAAAACACTTTAAATGTGATCCAGTCTAGGAAAATTATTTTTGGTTAATAAAAATTATATCTGTGGCGGATTTGTCCCCGGAAAGTGAACACAAAGTACACGAATGTTTCGAAAATATTTCAGATTGATTTGAACTGGGATATTGTCCTGACTCAAGACATATATCTCTCCCAATTAGTACACCATCTTTGTAGTCATCTTTGTACCTGAAGAAGATCATATACACATAAAACTAGAGATCGTATGTAGAAAAACTGTGTATTCAGGTTTGGACTTGGTAATACAGGACTTTTAATTTAAGAAATATATAGATGTTTTAATAATTTATTTTCATAATTTTGCGAGCCAAATGTAGGCAAAATGGGTATCAAAAGAAAGAGAAGAATATCTATTAAAAATACATTAAATTCCATGCTTTCAAAACTTCAATCTGATTCCGGGGAGAAACTTTTTTGATGCCAGTTTTTACGGATTTTCTATTGCCTCCTTAATTCTGTTAGCTAACTCTTTTGAAGAACAATTTTAACAAACAAAAACTTGCCCACAAGAAATTTGGAAACATTTTGCATCTACTTTTCATAAATCATAACAAATCGTGATCAAAATTTTTTTATGAGGTCTCATTTCATTATATTATTAAAATAAATCCTAAAGTGTTTACCAGGACTTGAATTTTCCAAAATCGATAACGATGGCGCACAAATCAATGTCAATTGTTTTGTTGAAAAGATAAAGACCGATTTGACTTTATCGGAATTGTTATTATCGTAACAATTGACAGTGATGATCGAAGTGTTGAAAAAGCTTGAATTTTGGCAAAGCTGTGCTTTGAGTGAATATATTTATTTTATTTTTTTAATTAATTTTTTCCGAAGCCACTTTCATTATTCTATTTTTCAAAAATTTTATTAGATTTTTTAAATATAATTTTTTGATAGCCAGAACCACCAAACGACAAAATTAAATAATCCAAAACTTTAAATGGGGGTTTAATTCATAATGAAATAACGTAAAAATTCCTTCGGTCGGGCCTAAAGATTTGCTGCTCTGGCTACGCAGAGTAAAGGTAATTTTGGGGTAAAGGTAATTTCCATGGGGTGATATTTCATTTTTACTTTGGAGGTTATTTCATTATGAAATAAGAACCAAATTTAATTTGGGATTTCTTTCATCAATTTTGGAGTTTATTTCATTTTTCTTTTTTATTGCTATTTTGTGGCGTCTTAAATTATTTTATTTTTAATAGCTAAGATTATGGTAAATAAAACAATGACTATTTAACAGTAAGATAATAACATATACAAGTAAAATAATTTAAAAATAAAAAATTTAAAAAAATCAAAATGTTAAGTGATATTTAGGGAAATAATTTTAATTGTATGATGTCACAACACCCTGATACAATTTTACATTTTTTTACATATAGAAAAATTGTGTTATCAGTTTTTCATTTGGTGTTCTTTTCTCCTTTTTACAGGACTTCTAATTTTAAAGGTTGTTGATGTCTTAATAATTTGTTTTCGTATATTTCATATGAAATGGAAGAATATCTGTTAAAAATACTTGAAATGTCATGATTCTTTCTGTATTAGTTTAACGACCATTTCAAGTTTCCCACTTCTTTAATTAGTTATTAATGTTTTAGTTTTTAAAAGACAAATCTTGAAATGCATTGTTGCACGGTGTACTACTTAACCATTGCAGATATAAAAAACTCACCTCTGCAGAAAACGGGATTTTACTAAAAAAAATGTAAACAAATTTGCATTCTATTAAATATAGATGCAAAATGGTCTTGAGCCAGGACAATATCCCAGTTCAAAACAAGTAAGGAAAGGCTAAAGTCGGGCGGAGCCGACTATATAATACTTTACTACGCTTTGATTACTAAACCCAGGTATTTCATGGGAGCAATTTTATGTAGTTCATATAAATTATACAGTTACTATAAATTCATCTTTAGTCATATTTAACGAATATGGTAATTGATCCAATTATCCGACAGACAAATACAAATTATACAGTAGTAATAGGATGAATCGGGCCGACATTTCAAAAGGGGGCCTATAACAGCAATTTGGGCCTAGTCCAAAACATGGGCCTATATATTTCTCATTCACTGTAGGTATTCCTAGTTAAAAAATATCATGATCTGCAAAATTTGATGAAGATCCGATGTAAGATGTAGTTTCTAGAGCTGTAATAGATCAGAATGGGGCCCCATTTTGGGCCAACATTTGTATGAGGGCTATATCTAAACCTGAACTGATCTTACCCACGTTCACCATAGGTTTTTTAGTTGGATTATAAGATGTTGTGCCAATTTTAAAGAAAATCTGGTACAAGATGTGTATTTTAGAGCGGAAAAAGTCAAATCGGGAGCGACATTTGCATGGGGGCTATATCCAAATCTGAACCGATCTTACCCAATTTTTGCATAGGTGTTTCTGGTTGGATTATAAGATGTTGTGCCAAATTTAAAGAAAATCGGGTACAAGATGGGGTTTCTAGAGTGGAAAATGTCAAATAGGGAGCGACATTTGTATGGGGGCTATATCTAAATCTGAACCGATCTTACCCAATTTTTGCATAGGTGTTTCTAGTTGGATTATAAGATGTTGTGCCAAATGTAAAGAAAATCTGGTACAAGATGTGCTTTATAGGGCGGAAAAAGTCAAATCGAGAGCGATATTTGTATGGGGGCTATATCTAAATCTGAATCGATTTCCTCCAAATTCAATACCGATGGTCCTTGGCCAGAAAAAATAACTTCTGCCAAGTTTCATGACAATCGGACAACAATTGCGACCTGTAGAGTGCGAACAAGCTTAGATGGACAGCAGACGGACGGACGGACAGACAGACATCGTTAAATCGACTCAGCTGGTGATTCTAAGCCGATCGGTATACTTAAAGGTGGGTCTAGTTCGATTATTTCTTGGTGTTACAAACATTTGGCGCGAAACTAACTTATAATACCCTAGCCCACGAAGTGGTGTAGGGTATAAAAAAAAATATTTTTATTTTTGAGTTCAGGATACATCAGAAAATATTAAAAACACATTTGTATTCTACATTTCAACTCGCCCAGATGCCTGTTATAATTATTTTCATAATTTTAAAATTCTAGATTCTAGCTACAGCTCAAATGTCAGTACCATTTTGATAGGAAAACTACCAATATTGAAAGTTCAATATGTTTCGCGTTCACAGTGGAATATAAACACCTAATTTCATGATTTAAGCTACAACCGTTTGCTTGGTGCCAGTTTAATCTTTTTTTCATTTTGACCCTAAAAGACGAATTTGGAAAAAATTCTTTTGTTTTGCGGTTTTACGAGTTTAAACACGGAATTTCATGACTCTTGGTTGGTACTAACTTTATCCAATTTTGATCCTAAAGATACGAATGTCAAAAGATATCTTTATTTTTCATGTCTACGCAGTCAGAGCAATGTACACATTGAATTTCACTATTCTAACTGCGGCCGTCTGATTTGTACCTTTTTATCTCCTTTCGCCCAATTTTCTTCCTAGAAGTACACATTTTGAAAAATTCCTTCATGTTTTGCGTCTACATTGTGAGATAAATGCATGCTTCAAATTGCATGATTTCAACTTCAGCGGTTTGGTTGGTACCATTTTTATCCCTTTTCCAATTCTATCCCTTAAAAGTGCAATTTTGAAAAAAATCCCTCCATTTTATGAGTCTACGCAATTACAGGGATGTAAATACCAAGTTTCATGTTTCTAGCTGTTGTCGTATCATAGGTACCATTTTTATCCCTATTTGTCCCATTTCGGCCGCCATTTTTTTTGTTTTCTAGTGCATTAAAGAACAAGAGGAATGTCCGCAACAAATTTCATATGCATGTAAATAAAAAAAATAATCAAAAAAATAATCCAAATATTAGGGGGTTTTTTCAGTCCTTGTTAGGGAAAAAATTTCCCTCTGGACTGAGTTCGCCCACTTTTAATTCCAAGCGATCTACAAACATAAGACAAATTTACGGAAAATTTTAACATCCTAGCTCATTTCGTTCGGCAGCTAGCGTGCTTTCAACAGACAGACGGACATGGCTAGATCGTCTTAGAATTTTACAACGGCCCAGAATATATATACCTTATGGGGTCTCCGATGAATATTTCAAGGTGTTACAAACGGTATGACAAAATGAATATACCCCCATCCTTAGGTGGAGGGTATAAAAATAGGGATATATATTTTTTACTAAAATTTCAATTTTCGCCCAAGGCTCCATTAATATTTGTGTTTAGGATTCAAAATAATAATTTCATACCTCTCTTGTGTTGCAAACATTTTTGTTGTCCTGTGTTATAAAAAAATCATAATCAATAGCTACAAAGTGAGGGTAATTAAATCCTCATTTAGTTTCATTATCATAACGAAATTTGTGTGAATATGTTTGCTTAGGATGCTCGGGTGCTCACTAATAGATACAAACCCCACTCACCGCCCATGGCAGTATTTTGCCGAAAGTTAACATTCTCTGAAGGCTGTTCATTGTGTAAAAATAGTTTTTTCGTTTGTTTGGCATAATGGGAAGTAGACAACCTGGTAACGCCCTCGGCAGCAGCCTACCTCCCTTCCTTCCCTTCTCACTGTGCAAACTATTGTCCACCTTTTGAGTGTCCCAACTGCCACCCCCTACATGTGTTCCCCTCACGAAAAATTAAGCCACACCACGATATGACGACAACGACGATGATGATGATGCTGATACTGAGGCTGATGATGGTGCCGACGATGATATGTTGTGTACGGTTAAATGTGTCACCGTATCCTTCCGTTTGTTTGTATTAAAATTTCAACACTCTGTAGACATTATGAACGGTGGTGGTGGAGGAGGAGAAGGAAATGGACGGATAGTCGTATTAGGCAACAACCGTTTAAACGCCACTTAAGTTGCATGCTTAATGAAGATGTGCATGTTTAATCAGGCAAATGGATTTTCCTTCCACTTTTTCCTGCAAGTTCCCAAAATTTACTTTACTTCAGCCCTGATTCATAGTTCACATCGGGAGAGCGCCAGCCAACAACAATGCCATGAACGAGTTAATGTGGCAGTGACGTTTTAACCCATTAGGCCTGGCCAGGGGCAGGGGAAAGGAATGAGGCCTAATGTGAACTGTGGCCAATTTAGATAAATGATGATTTAATTATTTAACCTTTGCAAAAGTCTATAATTTAACAAATGGCTTGCACATGGCTTGAAGGTGGCTGCCTGGCCATGTATGTAAATGTATAACAGCATGTCCTACAGCTGCCGCATGAACACACATACATATGCATACGCATACACTTGCACTTGGTGTCCTTATTTATTTATTAAAAAATCTACATAAAATTTTTACAAGAAGGCAACACTTGATATCTGAGAGTGTATATGAACGAAAGTGTGTGTGTGTGTGTATGTGGTTGTGCCTTGCAGAGAGCCACGAGTGTGAAAGTAAAACTTCCCACTGATTCATGGCGTTGTGAATGTGTGTGAAAACACCAACTCACACACACACACGTTGTGATACATGCTGACATCTGCTGCATACATTTGATATCATCGGTGGTGCATATTGTTCATGCTGATGTTTCCGTGCGCGTATTAGGGGAATGCGTAAGTTTTTACCTTAGTGCGGTACATACCAGTTAATGCATTTGAAGCCTGTAAACCATATGATGACTTCAACTTAAGTTCAATCCCAAGACGCTAATACAATATTTTATTTAAACGTAAATTTCATTTATCAATACAATCTTCTTGCATCTCGGTACATTTCCTTCCTCAAGTCCTCTAAACAAACATTATTTGCCCTTCAACTTCATCATAAGATTTGTAATACCCTTTACCACACCATTTCTTCAAGTTTGGGAGCAAGTAGTAGTCACTGGTGGATCTAGAAGTCAGAGCTGTTGTTTTTGATCGTTTGTCAACAAATACAGCTCCAAACTTGCTAATGAATAAGAATATATTCAGGCAAAATGTGATCCATACTGGCTGTTGATATGTGTAATAAATTTATTTTTTATTTGTATTGAGTGTGTGGAAAAAGTAATAAAAATTATTACACACTGAGATCATATTTAGAGAATTTAGCCAATATACTGCGTACCGTGTTAGATTATTCATGTTGCATAGTGAGCCTTCCTATGACAAAATGTTGCATTCTCTTAAGATGTGGTCAATAGTTTGGCGAGGAGCTCCGCATAGACACTTAGACTCTACCACAGTTGTAGAGTGTGTCTAAAGTCCACCCAGTACCAGTTTGCAGTCTATTAAGGTTACACTAATCTTTCTTCGGTAGCTGGAGATCGCCACAATTAATTTGTCCTTTAAATATTGGACTGGTCTGACCTCGACGAGTAGTCTGCCGCAGCCATGTCAATTTCAACCTGTATGTTTTCAAACAGAAAATGTTATCCATTAAACCCTAGGTCATTGTGGTCTGAATGGTTGATAGGTTTAAATGGTTGATAGGTATTTCGAATAATCGGTACCAAGAGTCCATTTCAATATAAAGTAGGAAGCGTATAATCGACTCCAAAAGCTCTATTATATGACAACAACAATCGTCTTTCGATCAAAATCGACCTAGCTGGAAATCAAATGATTTCTCTCGGGTGGTTCCTGCTAGAAAGTTTCGACTTAGAGGTTTCATAAGATTTTGTAATCTGGTGTCACGTGTAATCAAGGGTATCTGGTACTACCTGCTGCACCACCCTGATCAGCTGGAACCGAGCATTCGGCGAGTTTTGTGGTGCCTGTTTAATTGCTGGCAGAGCTATGACATGACTGGATTTACATATCAACCGGGTGCTACGACCCATAGTATAGTAGATATGACTAGGCTCAAACCAAGGGTGATGAATAATACTGGTCGCGGATGTGACGGCATAATGTGTTCAAGGTCATAGCGGGCGAGAATCACAATCGATTAAGTTGATTGCGACATAATTTCCTCCTCCAGTCAACCAGACCACCCAGCGAATGAGTAATAGCATCTCCAATATATATATAAATCATCGCAATATGATAATTACACATATTGCAGAGTTTAATCCCAATTTGTCTGTATTGACGCAATATTAGAATTAAATAGGCATAAAACATGGTTTTGTTGAAGTATTTTATTCAGACATAAAGTGTATTCGATAAAGTATGGGAATCATCAGGGTAATGTGGCATCTACTTGTTACTGTCACATATATACTTTTTAAAATGTGTATGTATATTTTGATTAGTTTCATTTAAGTTGTAATGACAAAACCAAGGTTGACATACACCTCACTGGGACCAGGAGAGGTCTATTACATCGTACAAAAATTTCTGAAAAATCGTTACGCCTGAACTGGAAGATATACATCTGACACAAAAAACAGACTTGTTAGGACGGCAATAAAATATAGGTATCTCGACCTTTTTACAAAGTTTTTGTCGTTATTCTAGGTCTGAGTTGTTCGCCAGCGCCAGTAACTTTTGCCTGAGCATGCATATCGATAGTGGTGTACCTTAAACTGAGTCAAGGCAATAACTAATGTATTTTAATAAAAAAATGTATTTCGCACTCACCACCAGAAATTTGGAATGTTGTGCCGTATGTGGTTGGAAACAGCAATGGCGACACAGCCTAGTGCACCAATGCAAGCAAGTTCCGGAGAAACTTGTAGTGGTCTACAGCGTGATGGAGATTACAATTAAAAAACTCAAAATGTTCTGAATGTTTGAACAAAGTTGGTCGCATATAGCTCTGATAAATTAATAAACGAAAAAAAATTGTTGTTTTTTTTTGGTAAATTTAAAGAGTCTACTCTTTCAGTTATAATGATTGTAGTGGATTTTATAAAGCCATTTTAAGTCGCTCATAAGCTATCCAAATAACGTTTCAATATACGTTTCAATGTTTTTGTATATTGGGTCACCAAGTCTGTTATATCCGATAAGATGTTGATGCCAAAGATTGTCAGAATATTGTTACGCCACTACTGCTCCATTTTTCTAATAGGCATAACTTAGTCGTGCTAGATCCTGCAGGTATCGAGTACGTTAACTTTACAATGCCATACATACCCAACACTACCTAATCAAGTTTGGAACTATCGGTGTGATAACAACTTCTACCAGGAACTTCCCTTCCCAGTTATCCCCTGAATGTGTATACTTTATAGTTCTTGTCGAAGAGTGTCACCTGTACAATATAGTCCACCAATTATGTCAGCGATGCACCTTGATAAGAAATTTTCTTATGACCAAAGCCCATTTTGGGGGAAGTACAATTACATGCAATCACCGCTCTTGCTGCGATCTGTCGGAAATCCGTGTGTTTCCATATAGCCCAAAAGGAAAAGATAATTTAATTCAATCACCGATCTAGTTGCGATATGGTCTCCCTTCTATTTCGTTCGAGCATACCGAGAAGCAGAACTTGTAGTGGTTCCGTAGCAATAGCCCTTGTTGTTTGCGAGACAGGCCATTCTTTGTACCCTTTTCATTAGATTCCACTAGTACATCTTCACGTAACCTTAATTTTTTTAACTCTTTGTACTCCCTAAAAGATTTTAGACTGCAAAAGTCAAAGTGTATCTCTTAAAGAACTTTTATTCAAAGAAATATTCAAACGACTAAAGTCGTACTTCAACGACTTTGAAATCGAATATCTCGAGATAGGATATGAATAAATGTAAAATTTGTTTACATTAGTTGAATTTCATTGTTTCCGCATGAAAATATGATAAAAGGTCTTGGTGGTCCTTTCTGTGGAAATTCCCATATATATCGTTTCCCAACTGTGATACAGACAATCTCTACTTTTTTATTGACTTCAGCAAAGATCATTCCAATCAAGGGCATTCTAAATGATTTTGGCGATATCAGGCGAAAATATTGCTGTGAGCGCATTTAATGTTCATATTTTATTGGCCTATATCTCGGAAGCCGTGTACCGTATTGGAGTTTCGATTAGTTCATGGAATATAAGTGCTTTTAACGTGTAGTTTTGAGTTAAAAAAATGTAATTTCGTTTCCCTCTTCAAATAGTGTTTTACCTGAAGATTTTCCTTACTCAGTGTGTTTAATTTTCTACAGTATTTAACTACAATCGCGAGGCCGACCGATTCCTTTAAATTTACATATATTAATACACTAGGGTCTCAGTTAAACATTGCCAAAAGAAAATTCTGTGTATATGATCAAACATCTATTTAATTACAAGAAAAGTTAAAACAAAATGCAAAAGCCTTTCCGAAATTATTAATATTTTCAAATTTATACAGCAATATTTTTTTTGGTATTCAAATATGTGTATTCATGTGTCCATGTGACCTTAAGGACAACAACAACAAATTTCAATAGTAAATTTATTATAACCCTAAAAGTATGCATTACAAAATATAGATGTTCCAATCAGATGATAGGTTTATAGGAATGATTTGACAGGATATTTGGAATGATTTATTAATATATTGAACATTAGTAATTTATTAAGTTAGAGGAGCTGGTAAACATCGATTAAAAGATACAAGGAGTTTTATCTGAGATTTCGAAATTGTAAAATATAAAAATTTGTATATGGGGCAGTGGCTATTCTCATTTAATTGTGATCTCAAATGAAATCTTTGGTAATGATTTGTATTAACGTTTATATTAAAATAAGACATATTTTACAAATTTTAATTTTATGTAGGGTTTGGGGTCCGGGAATTCCCGAAAAAAATTGGACGGGAATTCCCGGGAAAAGATTTTATATTTCCCGGGAATACTAAATTATTATTTAATTGGGAAATATTAAATTATTATTTAATTGATTATTTTGGTTATTAATTTAGATTTACTATATAAATGGGAACTTGTAGATATATTTCAACTTTATATAATTACATTACTGACAATAATAATGACAATTTCAGCAAGGGAATACAAACTTTTGTGAGGATATTTGCAGGATTTTTATTGTGAAACAAATATGACAATACTATACTTATAATGCTATGGTTTGTTCGTGCTATCTGCATTAACATGAAATTTCTTGTTTTCCCAGAAAAATCAACAAAATAAAAGGTAGAAATCTTCTTAATGAAGAATTTACTGAAAAGGTCTAAAAATGGGGATAAAATTAAAATTGTTCACCTGAAAACTTTGAAGAGAAATCTAATATGAATAAAATTAGAATATTTCCCCCTATATCTGTAAAATATTTTCATCTCTGGAAGAAGAATGAAACTTCTAAATTATAGACGTCATAACATTTTGAATTTCGTGTCAGTCACTGTGCTTGTGATTTAAATGCCCAATATTATGACTCCTTCAATTCTGACGATTTTTTCAGAGTAGACTATTTATAAAATGAAATATAATTTCTATAATTTGACAAAACATTCATTTTTAGTTTGTAATATGTCAGTATGTCAACCCATTAAGGTGCAATGTTAATTTCATTTATTTTCAATTATTTTCGTTATATTAAAATAAAAAAGTATATTAAAATATTTTTTTAGGTTATTATTATTCTGTTTTGTTCTTCTCCATCACTTATAGTTTAATAATCAGAAATGACATTCATATTGAAAAGTACGGAAACCTTGAAATAGTGTACGGTGGTCACCAGGTCCTAAATGTTGATATTTTGATACATATTTGACATACCTAAAATAAATTACTTTTTCCCGGGAATTGAAAGTTTTCATTCCCGTTTTCCCGGGAAACCCCAAACCCTAATTTTATGTTACAGGGAAGGCGGAGGCCTGGTTGTGGGCGAATTTAAACAAAAACTTTTTATACACTCCACGAGAGTATTATGTCTTTGTGCATTTGTTTGTAACACCCAAAAGGAAACGAGATAGACCCATTGTTAATTATACCGATCGACTTAGAATCACTTTCTGAGTCGATTTAGCAATGTCCGTCAGTCCGTCTGTCCATCTATTCTTGTAATCACGATACAGGTCGCATTGTAGCCAGAACCAAACGAAACTTTGCACAACGAAGTTTTTCAGGACAAGGACGAACGCTATAAAATATGTTCAGATTTAGATATAGCCCCATACGAATTTCACTCCCCATTTGACCCTTTTCACTCTACATACCACATATTTCAACAGATTTCCTTCAAAATTGACAAAACATCTTAAAGTTCAACTAGAAACACCTGTTGTAAAAATGTGTTAGATCGGTTCAGATTTATATATAGCTCCCATACAAATTTCGCTCCTAATTTGAATTTTTCCGCTTTAGAATCCACATATTTTAACAGATTTTCCTCTAAATTCGCAAAACACCTCATATTTCAACTGGAAACACTTGTGGTAAAAATATGTTAGATCGGTTCAGATTTATATATAGCTCCCATACAAATTTCGATCCCAATTTGAATTTTTCCGCTCTAGAATCCACATATTTTAACAGATTTTCTTCAAAATTGGCAAAACATCTTATATTTAAACTAGGAACAGCCATGGTGAAAATGGGTCACATCGCTTCAGATTTATTATAGCTCCCATACAAATTTCGTTCCCCCAGAAACCGTGTATTTTCAGAGAATTTCTTAAAAGTGAGCATAACACGTTATACTTCAACTAGAATAACTTATTGTGCAAGTTAGTCACTTCATTTTGTTTGGATATAGCCCCGATACAAATATTATTCTCGATTTGACAAATTGGACCAAATTAGCCTGTGATTAGCCTGTGATTAGGAAACATACAAAAAATTTTCCCGTTATCACTTTTTTACTGAATTGAATTGTATTCCGCTAGAAATTGGAGTGTATCATATAGTCGGCCCCGCCCGACTTTAGCCTTTCCTTACTTGTTTTGATTTTAATGTCCTAGCTCTACTCCTTCTATTTTCGCCGCATCTTGTATGAAATTATTCCACTGTTTGGCACTAAGTACTAAAGTACTTTGTAGAGTCTGAATATTTGGATGGGTAGGGTAATTGTTATAAAAATGTCCCAATTTTGAAGTTTGGCGATGAATATTTTCCGGTTAATTTAATAGAACAATCGGTTCTATCTTATGGTTACCCCCAATACCAAAAAGTCAATATGCTGTCTAGGTGCATTCCCTTAAACAAACTTTAGCGAACATACACACATCCCCACGCACACATGCGTGCATAGGTGAGTACGTCTGTCGGTGGCCATGTATGATGTCCGCAGATGAAATGCTGTATGATGAAGGCGAACACTTGCAGCAGCCAGGTTTAAGTGCAAATGATTTGGCCCCGAAACACAGAACACCGTGCACCGAACACTGAGCACCGAACACAATAAAGGCGCCGCACAGGTGGCGGTTTGGTGTACTGGAAGAAATTGATTTTGTATTTTGCTCTTCTCTTTTTTCCCTCCTCCTCTCCTTTTTATCTCCCACTCGTCGTACTTCAACTTGCTTGCTTGCCACGCTTACGCCGGATAATGGCAAACGTTGCCCGAACTTAACTGAACTGAAACGTTACATATGCTCGCTGTAATTCCCCGGATGGTTCGTTTTGGTGATTTTGTGGTTGCTGAATGCCGCTTGCTCTTGGAATACTCGCACCACGCAACATGACACAATGCACTCGAACGTGTTATAACAACGTGCATCCATGGCCACTGCCACCAAAAACAACGCTGACATCGCCGACATGGCAATTGTTGGCCACGATGCTTCGCACCCACCTTTGTTGGCGTACGGTCGGTGGCATGCAACAGTATATGTGTGACGGTGGTAGTGCTAAATATACATTTTCGCTCGCCACAAACACACACCATGGCACCGTGGGTGCGAACAGTGTTTATCAATCAACTGCCACGGTTTCTGGTTATGCGACGACCGCTCTATCCCATAAGTGAGATGATGTAAGTGCCACCACAGCCCACATTTACACGGACGCCTTGCGTCCTGTAACTGTTTATTCCAAAAAAAATCATTTCCCAAATTATCATACTAACCTCCCTCTTTCTCTTCCCCTTCTGTGCGACCACCACAGTAAAACATCACGCCAACTGATGCTACGCACATGCAATGGATTCGAACTTAGGGATCAAATACCACCGCTGCCACCACCAGTAGCCTTATCACGGTAAGTAGGGCCCTCTTCCAGGCTCACACCTCCCCCCAAAATGTCATTTTAATTGCATGTTCCTTCCCTTTTTGGTCTCTCCTTAGACTCCACCATAGTCCGCATAAAACGTCACGCAGCACCTCGCCTCATCTGCAACATCGAGTACAAAGTCTCAACCTGCTGGACGAAGTCAGCGGCGTTGGCTATGGCGCGAGTTGTGTCATCGGTGGCGGTGGCGGGGCGTCCACAATAAGCGGCAACTTCATGTACCCCGGCACCATGAATCAGGAAACGTCAACCACCAGCTCGCTGGTGGACACGCTGCACCACAGCCAGTATCAGCAGACGGGCGATTCGCTGCTCGATCATCCATTGACACCAACGAAATTTCGCCAGAAAACCTCCACCTCGGTGCAAACGAACGGCTTCGGTTGTGTGGAGTCCTCAACCTCGCAACAGTACAGCGGCTATGGCACCATCCACCATCCGCCGCAGCACCACCAGCCCCTATATCACATGGGCCAGGGCGGCCAGTCGGCCACCAAGTCCTCATCCACCACGACGCTGCATCAGCAGCACTCGCATCCGTATCACCTGTACCGTCAGCAATCCACTTGTTCGGCGAACTTTTCGCCAGTGCCTGCGCCCCTGCATCCGCATCAACAGCATCAGTCGACCACGACATGTGACCTGATAGGCAATACAAATTCGAATGTGATAAAGTCCACAACTACGGTGAACTCGGTGGCCACCGCCTCCACGCTGGCCGGTTCCTGTTGCAGTGTCAGTGGCGCGGTGCAAATACACCAGGGCCTGGGCACGGGGGCTGCCTGTGAATCGGCGGCGGCGTCAGCGTCGGCGAACCGGCAACAACAAGCGTCGGTGCAAACCACGGCCCGCGGAGAAGTCTATCCGGAGTGTCAGCGCGAAGGCGGCCCACACTGTTGTACGTTGAAGGAGAGTAGCAACCAGTTGCGGCATCGCTGGTACAAGTGTCCCGAACTGTTCAAGGCCATGGACGGGGTGACCTATATAGCGGATCAGACGCGCAAGGAGGAAGAGAGTACTAGGGTAAGTTGAGAAAATAATAGCAGTGTTTTTTAGCAATTTTTAGAAAATGTGCAGTGACCATTAAAAATGTCCCACCAATAGAGGATTCCCACTAATGCAGTTTCGACTGTAAAAGATTACATTTTTGCCTATATAAAAAAACAGTTTGACCTGTTTCATCCATTTTGTAAAAATTTAAAAACCAAAACCCTTTTTTGAATTTTTCCGCTCTAGAATCCACATATTTTAACAGATTTTCTTCAAAATTGGCAAAACATCTTATATTTAAACTAGGAACAGCCATGGTGAAAATGGGTCACATCGCTTCAGATTTATTATAGCTCCCATACAAATTTCGTTCCCCCAGAAACCGTGTATTTTCAGAGAATTTCTTAAAAGTGAGCATAACACGTTATACTTCAACTAGAATAACTTATTGTGCAAGTTAGTCACTTCATTTTGTTTGGATATAGCCCCGATACAAATATTATTCTCGATTTGACAAATTGGACCAAATTAGCCTGTGATTAGCCTGTGATTAGGAAACATACAAAAAATTTTCCCGTTATCACTTTTTTACTGAATTGAATTGTATTCCGCTAGAAATTGGAGTGTATCATATAGTCGGCCCCGCCCGACTTTAGCCTTTCCTTACTTGTTTTGATTTTAATGTCCTAGCTCTACTCCTTCTATTTTCGCCGCATCTTGTATGAAATTATTCCACTGTTTGGCACTAAGTACTAAAGTACTTTGTAGAGTCTGAATATTTGGATGGGTAGGGTAATTGTTATAAAAATGTCCCAATTTTGAAGTTTGGCGATGAATATTTTCCGGTTAATTTAATAGAACAATCGGTTCTATCTTATGGTTACCCCCAATACCAAAAAGTCCATTAAAAATGTGACCATTAAAAATGTCCCACCAATAGAGGATTCCCACTAATGCAGTTTCGACTGTAAAAGATTACATTTTTGCCTATATAAAAAAACAGTTTGACCTGTTTCATCCATTTTGTAAAAATTTAAAAACCAAAACCCTTTTTTTTTAAATTGCGAATTTTCAAACAAACCGAAAACCGGTTTCTTGAATTTAAAATGGAAAAATTTTTGAATTTCAAATGAAAACTTTTGAATTACAAATGATGGCTTTTGAATTACAAATGAAGAGTTTTGAATTTCAAATGATGTCTTTTGAATTTCAAATGATGTCTTTTGAATTTACAATGATGTCTTTTGAATTACAAATGACGACTTTTGAATTTCAAATGGTGTCTTTTGAATCACAAATGACGAGTTTCGAATTTCAATTGACATTTTTTGAATTTCAAATGGAATTTTTGAATTTCAAGTGATGTCTTTTGACTTACAATTGAAAAAGGTGTAGATGGGTAATTACATTATAAAGCAACCCAAAAATATAGTTTTGAAAATTCATCCCCTCCGATTTTTATGAAATTTATTCATGGTATGTTGGGCTGCCTGTCTGTTAGGAATCTGCTGGTTCTGGTTTACAGGTTCAAGAAGTTCGCAACCTTGATGGGATGCGAATAAGCTGTGTAGGATAGACTGGACGGGAATGTTGCATCGTATCGTATGGTTCCTGATCGCACGCTGGACAGGTATTCGTCACATTACCATCAATTCAAGCCCAGTATCAATTGAGGCTGTTACACCATTTCCTGTTTATCGCGGTAATATATCTTTTTCCAATGCCACCACTGGAGGATGCTCTCCGAGAACGATATTCAAGCGGTAACTATTAACTGATGTTGTGACTTTTTAGGCGTGAATATCGTTCAAACCTGCTTTGTACGCTCTCCGATCTCGAGCTTCTCTTTTATACTGTTGGACCTCGCTCTCCAAATCGTGAAGATCTCTACTGACCCATCTGGGTTGGTAGATCCTATCCAATAGATGGTGGTTGGGATGATTACTCCGGTAGATACCCAAAAACACAAATTGTTGAGGTGGCTGCCCTTGGTCAAAGAGGTGTTGCTTCGGGTCGATTCGGTGCGTAGGGATCGCATACAATTTTTGCGGGTAATATAGCGTTCACTTAAGCTCAAAGTACTTGTTTGGAGTTTTACAGTAGCCCAATGTTGATATTCATTGACTTCAGAAATGTATGAAAGGTTTTCATCTCCTCTTTATAGTTCCAGTACTCCAAAAATATCTTAAATCTTTGAATATCCTGAAAAACGTACGTTTTACTTGTTTTTTTATCTATTATCGTATTCTCTACCAGATTACAGAAATCTTTCATAAAGTAAGTTATGTTTTCTTTCCGGGAAGACAAACAAGTTTACAAACGAAGTAACGGTGATTTTTTTTAAAACTATAACAAGTAAAACTGAGTTATGGTAGGACGGGCCGAATTTTATATAACCTCCACCAAGTGGTGCATTATTATAGTATACCTCTAGGTCACTGCACACAAGGAAAAGAAAGTTTGGAAGTAGTTTCTTGCAAACACAGTTTATTTGTCTTAAACGATTTGCTTTTACCATAACAGTTGAAACATTTCCCGCAAAATGAAAGAGTTTATCGTAAATGTATGTTTATGACAAATTCAAAACGTCATATCGTATTTAAACATGATTGAACCTTTCAAAGACAGCTGAGATGGCAAAGAGCGCAACTCATTCGGTGAGAGTATGATTTTGCTAGTGGTCATGCGGCAATTGTTATTCATCATTGGTTAGAACAAATTGTTTAGAAGTACCGAAAAATTAACGTTGTTTTATTCAGATTCACACACAAGCGCAATATGTGTGTGAGCATCAGTTATTTATTCCGTTTGCTTAGTATAAACACACATCGCAAGTCACAAACAAAATAACCGTTTGTAACAAACGTTTCACAGGGTTTGTGATAAACATAAATCGTTTGTTGCAAGCACACTAACCGTTTGTCATGAACGTTTCATATGGTTTGAGATAAACATAAATCGTTTGCGATAAACGAAGTTCTTTAATATAATATTTCGTCTGTGGGTAATGAATTATTTCTTTGCGTGTAAAATATGTATATTTTCAGCAATCCTTTATATCCTGAACCACTGTTCTAAAACACTATATTCTGTAAAGGGGTTATTGGTGATATTTTCAGTGATCTGGACCGAATCTACCCAATTAACAAAATTTCATTAATCTAGCTGCAGTTGTTTATTTGGTCCCTCTTTATCTATTCTCACTACATTACATAATCTACATTAAATTCTATGAAAAAATACCGAAAAATTAACGTTGATTTATTCAGATTCATACACAAGCGCAATATGTGTGAGCATCAGTTATTTATTCCGTTTGCTTAGTATAAACACACATCGCAAGTCACAAACAAAATAACCGTTTGTAACAAACGTTTCACAGGGTTTGTGATAAACATAAATCGTTTGTTGCAAGCACACTAACCGTTTGTCATGAACGTTTCATATGGTTTGAGATAAACATAAATCGTTTGCGATAAACGAAGTTCTTTAATATAATATTTCGTCTGTGGGTAATGAATTATTTCTTTGCGTGTAAAATATGTAAATTTTCAGCAATCCTTTATATCCTGAACCACTGTTCTAAAACACTATATCCTGTAAAGGGGTTATTGGTGATATTTTCAGTGATCTGGACCGAATCTACCCAATTAACAAAATTTCATTAATCTAGCTGCAGATGTTTATTTGGTCCCTCTTTATCTATTCTCACTACATTACATAATCTACATTAAATTCTATGAAAAAATACCGAAAAATTAACATTGTTTTATTCAGATTCACACACAAGCGCAATATGTGTGTGAGCATCAGTTATTTATTCCGTTTGCTTGGTATAAACACATATCGCAAGTCACAAACAAAATAACCATTTGCAACAAACGTTTCACAGGGTCTGTGACAAACATAAATCGTTTGTTGCAAGCACACTAACCGTTTGTCATGAACGTTTCATATGGTTTGGGATAAGCATAAATCGTTTGCGACAAACGAATTTCTTTTATCTAATATTTCGTTTGTGGGTAACGAATTTGTTCTATGCGTGTAAAATATGTAAATTTTCAGCACTCCTTTATATCCTGAACCATAAACACTGTTCTAAAATACTATATCTTGTAAAGGGGTTATCGGTGACCGAATCTACCCAATTTCAAAAATTTCATTAATCCAGCTGCAGTTGTTTTTTTGGACCCTCTTTGTCTATTCTCACTACTTTGAACATAAAATTATGAATTTCCAAAGATGTCTTTATATGTCTCGTATAAACAGTCAAAACGACGAATTTCAATATTCTAGCTGCAGCCGTTTGGCGTCCACTTTCTCCCCATTGTTGCCCTAAAAGTAGATATTTCGAAAACACTCTTTATTTTAACGATAAACACTGTCTGTACACACCGAATTTGATAATTTCAACTTAAGTCATTTTTATGCCTCTATTCCCATTCCACTACATAAGCAGAATGTGTATTAGGGTGGGTTGATTTGTATGGATGAAAAAAAATTAAAAATCGTATAGCAAAAACGTAATCTACATTAAATTCTAAGAAAATTCTCCGAAGAAACCATAGGTCTAAAATCAAAATCTAATCCGCGCCTCTCGACTTGAAAATTCTTACTTCGGTGAATATTTATTTTAATGAAACAAAATTTTGAGTTTAGAAAAAATATAAAGTGCAAAAGACCTAAATCACTAAACAATTTTACTCAGAAATTTCGGTTTCTTTTTGGAAAAAGCTATATTAAACAAGTAAAAACGGAGTTAAGTTCGGTAGGGCGGAACTTTATATACCCTCCACCAGAGGTTGTCGGTTTTCGTAGAAGTGCAGTAATATTAAAGGAAAATATAAATTTTTTAATATAGCCAAATACAAATATTGAAAAAATAATTTTATAAATAAATATATTATTTTTATTATTTCAAACCATTATTTATTTCAAATCAAAAAATAAATATTCTTTTATTTATATTTTCAAGAAGCTTAAATACCATAAATATTGGTAGATAGTGGGTGCTACAGGGTCCATTCTATTTTAATTCCAAAAGTATTACCCTCTTGGCGTTTCTACGCAATTAGAATTTCATCATTCTAGCTTTAGTCGTTTAGTTGGTACTATTTTTATCCCTCTGTACCATTGTATCCCTTGAAAGTAAAAATGTCCAAAAATCCGTTTATTTTCCGTGTCTACACAGTCAGAGGAATGTATACTCCGAATTTCATGACTCCAGCTGCGGTCATTTGATTGGTACCATTTTTATCCCTCTTTCATTTGAACCCCAAAAAATACGAATTTCAAAAAATCTGTTTATTTTAAGTGTCTACGCAATCAGTGGAATGTATACACCGAATTTCATTATTCCAGGTGTAGCCGTTTGGTTGGTACCATTTTTATCCCTCCGTACCCATTGTATCCCTTAAAAGTACGAATTTGGAAAAAACCTTCTATTTTTCATGTCTTCGTAATCAAAGGAATGTATACTCCGAATTTCATGACTCTAGCTGCGGTCATTTGATTGGTACTATTTTTATCCCCTTTTTTAATTTTAACCCCAAAAAGTACGAATTTCGAAAAATCAGTTTATTTTCCGTATCTACACAGTCAGATGAATGTATACTCCGAATTTCATGACTCTAGCTGCGGTCATTTGAATGGTACTATTTTTATCCCTTTTTTTCATTTTAACCCCAAAAAGTACACATTTTGAAAAATCCGTGTATTTTACTTGTCTATGAAATCAGAGGAATGTATACATCGATTTTCATTATTCTATGTACAGCCGTTTGGTTGGTACCATTTTTATCCCTCTATTCCCATTTTACCCCTTAAATGGACGAATTTGGAAAAAATACTTTTATATTATGTATCTACTCAATTAGAGGAATGTACACACCGAATTTCGTGTTTCTACCTGTTGTCGTTTAATATGTACCATTTTTATCCCTTTTTTGCCCCATTTCACCCCCTACAAATAAGAATCATTTTATGGTGAACGTCTTTGCTAAAAGGGGAATGAGCATACCAAATATCAAGCAAATATAAACAGACATATTCAAAAAACACGCTTTAATACGCTAAAATATTAGGGATTATTATGGGTATTTGTAGTCCTTGTGAGGGAAACATTTTTTCCTTTGGGCCGATTTCGCCCCATTTCAATCCCAACCGATCTAAGACTATAAGACGCATTTATGGAAAATTTGAACGTTCTAGCTCCTTTCGTTTAGATGCTAGCGTGCTTTCAACAGACGGACAGACGGACGGACATGGCTAGATCGTCTTAGAATTTTATGACGGTCAAGAATATATGTACTTTATAGGGTCTCAGGTCGATATTTCAAGGTGTTACAAACGGAATGACAAAGTTAGTATACCCCCATACTGGAGGTAGAGGGTAAAAAAATAAATTTTCAAGTCGAGCGGATTAGGATTTTATTTTAGACACATGGTTTCTTCGGAGAATTTTCTTAGAATTTTACGTAGTTTACGTTTTTGCGGTACGATTTAAAAAATAAAAATCAACCCGCCCTAACGTGTATACCAAGTGGTTGTTAGTCACAAATTATCAAAATATGATTAAATACTTTATTATTTGGGGTGTTTTAAGTCCTCCTACGGATTTTGGTTATTTTGAATCTGTGCTAAGGTGGAGGGCACAAAAAATGGGACCATTCTGAAGTTTTTCCATAAAAATCTAGACAAAAACTCAAAGATGAATGGATTTTTTGTATCAAGTTGACACTACTGAACACAAAGTTAACCCCAAAAAAGTTGTATCAAATTATTTCTCATTCTTGTTCAGCGATATTAAATTCATAAGTAAAATCAATCAGTTCGTGTTCATGATCATAGGTCAACAAACAAACACATGTGTCAAATACTCCTTGGTGTCTACGTTTTGGCCGCAATCTTCGATCGAACTACCGAAGTGAGGGAGGAGAAATTGTAATTACAAATTAAGAATTATTGGACAAAGTTTGTTCTTTATCGTCCTCATCCTTCCCTCTCCACCCCTAGCCATTAACAAAAACACCCTAATGTGTCACCAAGTGTAATCAATCAAAATAAAACGTGTTGAACATTTTCCAAAATCAGCTATTCAATCAAAGTCAACAGCTATCAGCCATCACATGGCTGGTCATCATCATCATCGTCAACGCCATCATCATCATCAACACCTTTTCATTATGGCAGACATTTTGCCATTTTGCGCACTTGCCTATTCCTAGTCCTAGTCCTATTCATTGGCCTAAAAGTACATGTATCGAACGCTTTACATCTGGTCCCAAGTGCCAAAAGCCATCATCGTGTTCGGATGGAAAATTTGAATCACAAAAGTCCCTCATGTTCAATGTCAGTGACTACAAATTGATAATTTCATGGTTTACATTGATTTTCATCAGCTGTTAGGTGGCGCCAACTGATGTCTGATGCAGATGATGATGATGCTGGTGTGGGTGGTGGTGGGCATGGCTGTTGACTGTTGTGAACTGTAATTGGCAATTTGGCCCCAAAATCTTTTAGATTTTATTAAATGTGACGATGATGTCTGCTGCATTGGGGTTGGGGGTGTTGAATATGTGGACACGAATTATGCCAGAGCTGTAATTATTATTTGAAAGTGTTTTGTAAAGACCAACTCAACATTTTATGGTGTGTGCGTGTGTGTATGAATATTATTATAGGAAAATCCCATTTACACACAATAATAATTACACATTTGATTATTAATTTGGATTACATGTTATGAACATTTGAGTGCTCTCAGGTGCTCAGGTGTTAATTTGCCACATATTTTATGCAAATCCATATTTATGCTGCCTAAACATTGAGATGGTAGAAGATAAGATCTCCTCGGGTTTTACGATTGATAGACATTTGCAAAACGGTAATTGTGTTGTTAGGGTAAAGCAGCTCGAGAAGTTTTATGTGAAAGTTTTCGTCATAGAAATATTGGAAATATTTTAGAAATTACATATAGTTCATTTGAAGTTTACATGAAGAAATAAAACCTTTTTTACTTGATTTGAGTACAACCCTTACAACCTAAATTGAAATAAAAAAAAAAACAAGTAAGTAAGTAGGCTTCTGTTGGCTAAACTAACTTATATATACCCTCACTGTCAGAGAACATACGTATGGAAGTTATAAGGGCTTAAATTTTACTTAGGACCGGATAATTTGTGTGGAGGATACTACACCTTTTTCAATTGTAATTCAAAAGACATCACTTGAAATTCAAAAGACACCAGTTGAAATTCAAAAATTCCATTTGCAATTCAAAAAATATCTCTTGAAATTCAAAAATTCCATTTGAAATTCAACAAGTAAAAAAGGCGTAAAGTTCGGCCGGGCCGAACTTTATATACCCTCCACCATGGATTCATTCCACAGAGGTTGTCTGTTTTCGTAGAAGTGCAATCATATTACAGGAAAATATAAATTTTGTAATATAGCCAAACCAAAACAATTACAAATACTGAAAAAATAATTATATAAATAAATATAATATTTAAATTATATCAAACCATTATCTATTTAAAATCACAGTTGGTTGTACTTCCATTCAATATTAATTCCAAAAGTAAAAATTTTGAAAATCCATTATCAGATGTACATGAGCAAAGTGCAAAATAACCTAACTTCCTGATTCAACCAATTTTTGCCGTAAAAGAAAAAGTACGAATTTGGAAAAAAAAGCGTGTCTATGCAGTCAGAGGAATGTATACACCGAATTCCATGATTCCAGCTACGTCCATTTGGTTGGTACCATTTTTCTCCCTCCGTACCCATTGTATCCCTTGAAAGTACGAATTTGGAAAAAACCTTTTATTTTCCATGTCTACGTAGTCAAAAGAATGTACACTCCGAATTTCATGACTCTAGCTGCGGTCATTTGGTTGGTACTATTTTTATCCCCTTTTTTCTATTTTGACGCCAAAAAGTACGAATTTCGAAAAATCAGTTTATTTGCCGTATCTACACAGTCAGAGGAATGTATACTCCGAATTTCATGACACTTGCTTCGGTCATTTGATTGGTACTATTTTTATCCCCTTTTTATTTTAACCCCAAAAAGTACGAATTTTGAAAAATCCGTGTATTTTACTTGTCTATGCAATCAGAGGAATGTATATACCGAATTTCATTATTCTAGGTACAGCCGTTAGGTTGGTACTATTTTTATCCCTCTATTCCCATTTACCCCTTAAAAATACGAATTTGGAAAAAAAAATACTTTTATATTATGTATCTACTCAATTAGAGGAATGTACGCACCGAATTTCGTGTTTCTAGCTGTTGTCGTTTAATATGTACCATTTTTATCCCTTTTTTGCCCCATTTCATCCCCTACAAATAAGTATCACTTTATGGTGCACGTTTTTGCTATAAGGGGAATGTGCATACCAAATGTCAAGCAGATATAAATAGACATATTCAAAAAACATGCTTAAATACGCTAAAATATTTGGGATTATTATGGGTATTTTTAGTCCTTGTGATGGAAAAATGTTTCCCTTTGGGCCCAACCCAATCCCAACCGATCTACGACTATAAGACGCATTTATGGAAAATTTGAACGTTCTGGCTCCTTTCGTTTAGATGCTAGCGTGCTTTCAACAGACGGACGGACATGGCTAGATCGCCTTAGAATTTCATGACGACCATGAATATATATACTTTATAGGGTCTCAGGTCGATATTTCAGGGTATTACAAACGGAATGACAAAGTCTTGAAACCCTACGATTTTTTGGATGTTTGCTTTTAGAAGTGTATAACTTCTGATTGAAGTAACACATTCTTTAGACTACACCATTTCCAAGTGTAATTCAGAAAAGAATTTCCATTTGAAATTCAGAATTTCCATTTGAAATTCAGAACACATCAATCGATAATCAAGTGACGAGTTCTGAATTTGAAATGGAATTTCTGAATATCAAGTGACGAGTTCTGAATTTGAATTTCTGAATTTCAATTGACGAGTTCTGAATTTCAAATGGAATTTCTGAATTTCAATTGACGAGTTCTGAATTACAATTGATATTTTCTAAATTACACTTGGAAATGGTGAAGTTTATTGAAAATTGTATAAGCTATCGAACAGTGAAAATAGTTTTGAATTCGAGCACATACTGATTTCAAAATGTTTTAAATACGAAAACAACGACTCCAAGTAATACCTTCCTACCCTGTAGGGGGAAGTATACGCCGTACAACAATTTAAAAAAAAAAAGTCGTTACAGTCGTCTTTGAACCGGATGATATGAAACTAAATGCAAAATGGACTTACTTGGAGTTTTTAGTTTCTCATTTCATCACCCTTTTGCCCCTTCACAGGACTACTAAGTTCCAAAGGATATAATTTTTCAAAAAATTATTTTATACGGTTGTCGTAAATTACAGAGGAGAATAACTACTAAAAATACTTCAAATATCATGCTTCCATATGTATTAGTTCAGCATTAACATATATTTCAAGTTACCCCTTAGTTTTTCTAGTTTCTTCATATCTTGCTTTTTAAGAGACAAAGCTTTAAATGGTTGTTAATACTAAACTACTGCAGATAGAAGCTTGAAATTTAAAGTATTTTTAGCACATATTCCCTTCTATGATTTGAAATGTACACCGATGTCATGGAGTATGTAAAAGTATTAAACATAATTTTTGAAAAATTGAATTCTTTGGAACTTTGTAGCCCTTTTAAGGGGCAACAGGATGAGAAAATGAAAAACTAAAAAGGCCAATTAACTCTATTTCACCTATAGTTTCAGATGTATATCATCTGGTTGAAGTTGTTGTTGTTGTAGCAGCTTTAGAGGGAGCTGAGGTGATAATCCTTAAGTCTGAATTGTACTAGACTTCGTTCCGGCATGTATCCGATTATCGCGGGAACCTTTGTTCATCGTCGTTCTCATGTTGTCCGGCTGTCATTTGCATCTTCTTCAAGGTTGATGTTAATATTAAGGGAATGAGATGTTAATCGAGTTGTTCCCCTATCCTCCACTAGGGGCGCTGCATTTTTTATGTTAACAGCCATGTTATGTATCGCTAATGGCTATTAGTTTCTTCCCTGGATCTTGGAGCAATATGTGAAAGTGTGTTCGGATGAGAAAATTGGCTGCAGAAACTCTTATTTTATGATGAAAAGTGAAAATTTGTTGATGTTGAATTTTACCAGTGCACCGGCCGGGAATCGAACCCAGCACCTTCAGATTGCAAGACGCGCACACTTCCACTGAGCTATGAAGGCCACTGGTTCAAGTGTAATATGGTCTGTCGGACAGTGTAATTAATAAACAAAAATTCTTTTCCGTTCACATATTTTTGAGATATTTCTCAGATTCTTGATGAATTGAATCGTATAATGTACGTCTGAAACTATAGGCATAAAGGAGTTAATTGACATTTTCAGTTTTTAATTTCCTCATCCTGTTGCCCATAAATGGAGTACAAATTTCATTACATAACATTTTTCAAATAATTATTTTGAATACTTATTCTCACCCTATTATACCGATATAAGTTTCAAATTAAAGAGGAGAATATTTGTTAAAAATACTTCAAATTCCATCCTCTTTAACTTGACACTTATATCGTTGGTGCGAATAAGTATTCAAAAGAATTATTTAAAAAATGTTATCCTTCGAAGTCAGTTTAAGGGACAACGCCAGCAATCTCCATTTTGCCTAGTTTCCGGTGTATATCACACGGCTAAGACAGCGATATATTCTATAATCTACTTCATTATTCAATTTTGGCTAGGTCAAAAGTAGAAGCAGACTTTTGGTTTCGAACTGACTAAGGCTGACTGGGCTCTCCATATTTCTGTGCTATTCAGTTATAATATCTCGATTATCTTGAAATTTTTCAATTTGTATGTTTTAATTGAAAATCTTTTCTTGCACTATAAGTCTATTCAGGAATATATTGATTTTTCGAGATAAGCAATTATTCACGACAACCATATTTATCCAAAATGTCTCCAAATTGTTCTTCCATTCAAATGTCATCGATTTGTTGGATAACTATTCACAACGACGATTGGACAATTTGCGCATACAAAGACAACAAACGAACAAACAAACAAAAAAAGTAGATGGCAAAAGTTTGTTGTTGTGGCGAAAAATAAAACCACTGCCAAAGCCATTAAAAAAATTCTTTTGAAAATAAAATTAATTTACTTTCACAATCGATTCGTTTGTCTATTTATTTAATGTTTATTCTCTCTTTTTCTCTCTCTCTCTATTCTGTTCTTTTGTATATTTTCCTTGCCGCAACCCGCAACCATCGCACCCGCACCCACACTCGCACCCGCACTACCCACATGACAATGCGGCCATGCCATCGTGAAATGGATTGAATGGAATATAGGTCAAAGAAGATTGGAAATTTGTGGCCATGGTGCTGGATCGTCTTTTCTTATGGATTTTCACAATTGCTGTTGTCGTCGGCACGGCCGGTATCATTTTGCAGGCACCGACACTCTACGATACACGCATACCAATCGACGTTAGATTATCCGAAATTGCATCAACCACAGCCAAGCCGAACATTGCCAAACCAGTGTTGTAAATACATTACACTCACTCAGACATACACATACACACACCCTCACCTCCACACACACACACTCAAAGAAACAAACAAATAAATCCAACAACGGAAGAAGGAAAACAACGCCAACCAAAAAAAAAAAAAAACAAGGCAAGACAAGAAGGAGGAAGTAACATTTAAGAAGAAACCATAAAAAGGAAAGCCCCCCCCTTCTCCGCACTCCTGCCCACATACAAACACTACACAACAGCAGCAACAACAACAACCTACAACTAATAGGAAAACAAGCGGAAAAACAGTTGAAACCTTTCGTTACTACTCATAACAAGGGATTTAATAAGAGCAACAACAAAGAAACGAAACGACACGACACGAAGAAGAAGAAGAACATAAACAAAGTATAACAGCAAAAGAGCAACAACAGTAACATTAGCATTGTTTTTTAAGATCTAAATATAAGGTATTACATGCATCCATACATATGTTATGAACTGCACACACATACATGCATACATATACATGTACATACGTATATTGTATGTAAGTAGGTATGAATATGATGTACTAAGTATACAAATAAGTAAGTAAGTAAGTCAGTAACTAACTAAGTAACAACAAAAATAGTGTGTTTTGCCAAACAAAACAAAACCACACCTTCCCTTTCTTACCTTCCAACCCCTCTCCCTTCCACACACACATCCCACCCCCACCAAAACTATACCAATTGCCAATAACTCCACTCCACTCACTACTCTCCCGCCACCCCTCCCCCCTTTTACCCAATACCACCTAAGAAATCAAACAAACAAACGAACATTCAACTACTCTAGCAGAGCGAGACAGAGAGAGAGAGAGTTCGTGCGTGCAAGTACTCTCTGTCTCTGTGGTAAGAGTCAACTTTTATTGGATAAAACAAAAGAAAAAAACAAACAAAACAAAGGAGCACAAGAACAACAACAACCATGTCATTCTAATAGGAATGTACTGAAATGTAGAAATAACAACAAAAATATATATATTTATATTTTTTATTATTATTATTATTGAAATCTATTAAGAAACATGAGATTATTAAAAAGAAGAAAACCAAACAAAAAAAAACAAGCCGCAAAGGTAAGATGATTTTTATATACTGTATGTGTGTGTGTATATTGTTATGTATTATGTAGTGAAAATAAACCCAAAAATAAGAAGAAAAAACATTTTAGAATATTTAGATCTATGAGGTACTTAATCCTCGTCCACCCTTCCCCCCTCCTCCACCCACAAAATTAACTGTAAGTCATTAACAACAATACACACAACATTTAAGATTAAAAAATACATACAACCACATCCACATGTACAAACATTGTACATGTAAGTGTATAACACACAACTCCGTGTACAGTGATGGCCAGTGAAAGAGCACAGAAATAGACTAGACAGAGAACAAGCATAAGGTAAAAAAATCGAATTGTACGAAGATAACTGGAGATTAAATGAAGTGAAAGAGAATTCCAACGAATAGGGATATGAAATCCGTAAATTAGCCAAACTAGCTTCATCATCATAATAAATTAACTCCCATCTCTGCTCATGTCTAACCATTAATTAAAGAATTCAGTGTATAAATCCAATGAGAGTGCCCACAAAATCTAGCAGAAGCACATTTTGCAATTTGCTCAGTCCTGAAAGATCCTATAAATACTTTAACGAATCTGCATGGCTTTTTTGAGATATTCTTAATTTTAGATTATAATCCAAACATTTCAAAAATCGAAAAGCTCTAAATTCCCAAGACATGGCTTGACATTAAATTTATGCGTATTAAACTGGTTAATAAATAAATTTTGGATTGTTTAATGGTGGCATGCTAAATATTTCTCTACTTGGTCAATCCTTCCGCGAGCTAAATGCTTTGAAAATCATACACAAGAATCGTGTTTTTCTGATGTAAATCTAAAGCTAAAATCGAATGCTGAACAAACATTTAAATTAAAAATAGAGAGATTATATTACAGTTTAATATCATTAAATATGGTATCACTCATACTTTATTGCTTGATTTTGAAAAGCTATGTAAAATCGCTCCAGCTCTGAGTTGGTAATATCTAGTGGCCGAAATATTATTACTATTAAACAAACCAATGTTTAAAAGGCACGGTATAATCGACACGTACATATGTACATTAGATAGGGTCACGATATTAAGATTTGATTATTTAATGATGATTTTCAAAATATTTCGTCGCTGGGTCAAGCTAAACGCTCCTCTAAAAATCATGTTTCCCGTGTCATTTGTGCATGTTGGATTTTTTGTCAAAAATTTATTCTGAGTTAATAAATATAAATGCTTATTGTTGTCTTTGAATAACTTATTGAGAGTATTATGGGAAGTTTAGATTTATATTTTGTGGTTTTCAAAGTGACAACTTAAAACTCATAGAAAGTATTTTTCAATAAATATTATGAAAAATGAACAGAAATAGTCATGGTATTTAAGAACCAAATTCCCTTTGAAAAAAAAGTGGGAATAGAGTGGGAAAGGGAATATCCAATTGTCGAATATAATACTGAGGTATACAGAGACGGCTTTGGGTATTGTTGAGTTGGTTCCGTTGTATTCGCAGAAAAGAGCCTAACACGTTAATTCCGACAGCTGCAGCGTCTTTCAGGCGAACATCTTCGAAATTAAGGAAACATTCAGTAGACTCTCCTCTTTAGGGTCTCATTGGAAACTTTGACAATCTAAGCTACCCTTTTTCCGCTAAGATCTAACCGAATTAGTAGGTCAGTGCATTGATGATCTGTCCAGACTGAGCTGTCTGTCTGAAGTCACTCTTATATGGATCCCTGGACATAAGGATTTTTATAGGAATGAACGAACAGACGAGTTGGTGAGGATGGGATCTGCATTGAGTACACTCGCTACGGAGTAGGTAGCAACACCGATAGTGTTATGTGGAAAAACATAGACACATATCAAATATCGAGAAAATCCTGACCTCGATATAACAAAGAACGCTCCAGAGGCTTACTAAGAAGAAACATATCAAGAGCGATATCAGTGCGGGAAACCATGCGCGACGAATGAAGCTGCGATTAAACGATCACTGCTGTAGCTGTGACAACAAAGAGAAAGAAGATACAGTCGAGCACGTCTTTTTGTCCTTTGGGAAGGACTTACCACACGATATTGACGAGATAATGACCATTGATATTAGATATCTAAACATTTATCCCAGTGTTTCAAGCTGGATATAGCAGACCTTCCTAGTGGTGTGGTCCATTCAAAACGGTGCCTTAAGGCGCTACATACAAAAATTATACTGCATCAATTTTCTGTGCATCATTTAGGCATCATTCTGAAGGTATAGATTGCAGCTAATTTTTTTACAAAATAATTCCACATAATACGAATAAGTTTTCAGTTGTCACTATGAATAACCACATCCAAAAATTCGACCAATAAGGAATTCTAAGACAAGAGTAAACCGTTCATATTTAAAGTACTTTCAAGGGCCTGAAAAAATGGACCAAAAAGTTAACATACAAAAATGATACGGGAGAAAACATGATTTTTTTGGATGATGTGGGTTTAGCTCAAGGCGGCTAGATCTACAAAGAAATATTTTGCGCTGATGAGTCAATTTTCTTCCGATATACCTCATTTAAACTTTATTCGGAAATAATTGATTACAGTTTTTTTTTTTCAATAAACCCACAACAATCCACAATGAAAAATCGTCAAAAATAGCATAAAATTCTAATAGTTCGACAAGTAAGGAATTCTAAGACAAGAATTAAACGTTCCTTTTAAAGTGCTTTAAAGGATCTATTAATTGTGAAAAAATTGGACAAAATGCAACATAAAAATTACACGGAAAACATGATTTTTAAGGATGATATGCGTTTAGCTCAACAATCATCATTTATTTTTATTATTTGTTTATTTGTATGGACCGCGACCCAGCCTGTTGTATTACCTCGAAAAAATTTTCAGGAGAGTTAAAATACTTTTCTATTTCTAGTAAATTGTACACTACAGTTAGACTTTATATCACCGTCCGACAGTCAATATTACACTTGAAAATGGAGTTAATTGTCGTTTTTAGTTTTTCAATGTTTCAATGGATACAATTTTTGAAAAATTATTTTAAATACTTATTCAAACCCCATGTTAACGGAGTCAAATTAAAGAAGAGAATGTCTGCAAAAAAAAAAAAACTTTAAAGTACATGAGTATATCTGTATTGGTTTACCATTAACAACCATTGCAAATTTGCCCCTCAAAAACGAAAAATATGAATAATCTAAATAATTAATAGGTTGTTAATGCTAAACAAGTACTCTTGTTTAATTTGTCAAAGAATGCGAATAAGTATTAATAATAAATATTTTTTAAATTTTATCCTTTGAAATTTGTAGTCTTTTGGAGGGGTAACAGGATTGCGAAATGGGAAACTGAAAACGCCAATTATCTCCATTTTGCCTGTAGTTTCAGACGTATATCAAGTGTATTAAAATCTAACTAGTAAATCAAAAATTTTTTTTTTTTTCAAATCCATGCTTTATGCAAGCAGAATTCTATTGGGCCTAGAAATTCTTTTTTAGTTATCTTTTGTAGAAGGAAAAATTACTGCGTTATCAGGAGCAGAAATAATAGATTTTTAATTTGTGGTTTGTATGGGAGGTACCACGCCCCTTTGTCCATTCCCGCTCATATTTGCAGCAGCACTTAAAAAATGCACACCAAACCGACGTACCAAATTTTGTTCAAATACCGTTATCAGGAGCAGAAATAATAGATTTTTAATTTGTGGTTTGTATGGGAGGTACCACGCTCCTTTGTACAATCCCGCCCATATTTGCAGCAGCACTTACAACATGCACACCAAACCGACGTACCAAATTTTGTTTAAATACCGTTATCAGGAGCAGAAATAATAGATTTTTAATTTGTGGTTTGTATGGGAGGTACCACGCCCCTTTGTCCAATTGGTCAAATTTTTCCATTTCCTTGTATTGTCATCGAAAATGATTAAGTGTGCAAAATTTGAGCAAAATTGGTTGAGAAAAAAGCTTTCAAAAATTGATTTCAAATTTTGTGGCACACAAACATATATAGAAAGTAACCTTATATAAAGCATGGAAAAATAGAAAAATTTCTATATAATTACTTATTATAAATGTTTTTCCGTTGGAAAAACAGTTATCTACAGATTGATTTCGTTTCAAATATAAATAGAGCAATTATCCAATCGCCTCCTTGGTGACGTATGAGTTATACGAATTTATTAATGATAATATTACTCATTCGATCAAATTAGCTTTTAAGTACTTCATACTTGATGTAGATCTCTTAAGAAGCTGACCTTGGAACCATAATTTAAAATCGCAAATATCTCTCTCTGTTTTTAAGTCCATGATTCGAATTTGGAACGAAAGACTGGACAAAGTCTGGTAGGAAATGTTACTCCAAAAATAGTGGTCCATATTTTTCCTTCTTGATCAAGGAAAAAAGTGTCCAAATTTGAGCTACTGGATTTACACACAATTCACAAAAAACAATGAAAGTAGTTATCCTACGTGGCTCAATGGTGAAGATCTGCAAACCCCGCTGGGTTTCATAATAAGAAAAACTATACATTGCAAAATCTACTTTGGATATACCCAAGAAAGTGCAAATCTCTACACAAAAAATCTTTCGATTCATGGTTAAGCTAACCTATAGCAATGGACTACTTCTAGTGAAAAAATAATTAGCACATCGGTTAAATTACATCCGAAACTATACCACCAGATATACACTCTTTTCTTTTTGAAATTTCTCCATCACCTTTTAACATAAATTTGGGTGAATTTTGGTGATACAGTCACCTGAAGGGATTGTCGGCATAAACCTTATCCTACGTAAGAGAGTCCGGCAGAGTTAAAAACCAGGACTTGAAGTTTACTGTTGATCACCATTTCATATTAGCGTCGTCAGTAAGTCTAAGATGAAATGGTGATGAAGGACTTCTCTTCATGCTTCACAATTTAAAGCAATACAAGAGGATCTGCTGCATTTCAGGGTATACATCTCTTCGCTTTTTTGGCAAGTTGTTCAAAACAAATTTCATCTTCCTCGGTGTTCCGACCCAAACCCAAATTTCTCTTCTATCGACTACTTGTGATTTCAATGACCATCACTGTACATGTATGAAATTATAACTAATCTTTTTTTATTTATCATAATAATATTATATGTATTTGTAATGATTTTAGTAGCCCTTTTGTACCATTTGTATGTGTAGAGAGTATGTTTGAGCGATATCCACATATCCACGGAGACACGACGGCGGCGGCACACGGTTTCATTTTATTTTCACAGGGTATTTTGTATAATTTTCAAAGTCCGTTACAATTCAAATTCACTCACAGTTCTCGCAGTTTAGATAAATAGGTTTACACATATATTTTAATTTTCTCAATTAGATTTCCTTCCCCATCCAATCATACTCCCGTTCCGGTTCCAAAAAACAAACAAACAAAAATGCCCATGCCCGCCCATCCAGTGTCTCCGGTATGAATATGAATACGCCAAACTAACAAAAGATTTGTGCTGAAATAAAATTATTTAGAAAAAAGAAAATTTAAATTAAAACAAAAAAAAAAACAAAACAAACTCGTATGTAACGCTAACTCGTAAAACAATTCGAACTCTGATAGGGATCCATAATGAAAAGTGGCTTATTTCCTTATTTGTTTCGGTTTTATTTTTGTACTGAAAACCAAAAAATACAAGTTTTGAACCACAAACTCATTAGAAGGATTTAAATACTTTTATACATTTTTCGTATATCGCAGCGTAGAAGAACACTTACCATTCATTACCTTTAGTAATATTTAATATTTATCAACACATTTGTTGTTCCTCTCATACCTCATGGTTGGGGACACAAGGAGCTCCAGGATAAAAAGTGATAATTTCTTTGAAGTATAACAACAATTTTACTTATGAAAAGTTCACATACTCATTTGAATAAGAATTAAAGCAAAGTTAATTTGATTAATTGTTAATATCGACCTAAACCCTGTTTTTGAGCAAAAATGTTTATAAAAAAAGTTCCAACATTTCTGGGCTACAATTGCTAGTGCTATTCTTTTTTAAATATGTATGAATTTGAAATATACCATTTAACGAATGTTTCCTGAATTATACATACAACAATTTGTGAAATCGTTATCAATTCCTAATTTGATAAATATAATAATATCTTTAAAGACCGATTTCAAAGATCAAATTCGTACATATTTTTAAGCCGAAATGTATATGAACAATTTCCAACATTTCTAGAGTACCGGGCAATAAGGAACTAGTGCTAAAACTTTGAAAATATGCATGAATTGAAAGTAACGAATAAAAATAAAAAATTACATCAAATGCCGATTTCAAAGATCAAATTCGTGCAAACTGTAAATAAGTACAATATTAAATGAGCTACCAAAAATTTCATCTTCAGACAAACCGATTTCCATCACTAATCAAAGAGCAACAACAACTAAATACAGCAACAGCATTCTTTTCATTCAAACATCTATAAACTCCAACCATTCAGCAAACATCTTCAACATTGTGAATATACATAGAGAAAGAACGAGCCCTATAAGCTCGCCCGCAGAATTTGCAATGATATCTCTCGCTACCTTTCACAAAGAGAGCATGCCAAAAGTGAGAATGTATTGGTGTGATGGATGGTTGTGATTGCTGACAAGCAACTGTTTGCAATTTGTCGTTCTCTTACTTTCTTCTATGATTTTTTGGGGTGTACGTGTAAATAAAGTTCATGGCACAAGGCCATTGGACTCATGACACTGATCTAAGCGCGCACACACCCATGGATTATTTTCTCATACCTCTGCAAAGACATTTTCTATCCCAGGAGTCACCAAGACGTTACGCCAAGAAGTTGATCCCTCAATAATCGTTTTCCCATAAAAAATATCTACTGTCGAGACGAAATGTGTCAATTCCGCGATACATCAATGGAGTCACTACTTAATGACTTCTGAAAGATTGAAACACGATTCTTTCCGATGTGAAAAATAAAAATTTCCCAACGCGGAAGTCACAAATATATTATGCCAAGACGTTGATTATATAATTATCAACGATGTGATTCACGATAATCCTTTCCTATCGAAGATGTATCTCCTGTCAATAAAGGAAGGTGTCACTTCCGCGATACATGAATGGACTCACATTGTGATTTATACAACATTTCCAATTGAAATTGAGAAATTAAAATTAAAAGTGAGATAATACAAATTGCGATTGAGAAATAAAAAATGAAAAGAAATTAAAATTAAAAGTGAGATAATACAAATTGCGATTGAGAAATAAAAAGCTGAATTCAGACAATTAAATTAAAATTGTGAAAATGAAATAAATAGTCCTATTACTGATATATAGGTGCGAGCAGCTTTCTATTTTTGACAGCATTTATTAGACTTCTTACGCCATGAAGAACACCCGTCCACTCTTGGATGTTCTTCAGCCTGGATAATTCTCTTCTGCTGTTGCCTCGTTTTTCTTCTTTTTTGCCTTTAATTATGGTTTGTAGAAATTTATTTATAAAGGGTGATTTTTTAAGAGCTTGATAACTTTTTTTTAAAAAAACGCATAAAATTTGCAAAATCTCATCGGTTCTTTATTTGAAACGTTAGATTGGTCCATGACATTTACTTTTTGAAGATAATTTCATTTAAATGTTGACCGCGGCTGCGTCTTAGGTGGTCCATTCGGAAAGTCCAATTTTGGGCAACTTTTTCGAGCATTTCGGCCGAAATAGCCCGAATTTCTTCGGAAATGTTGTCTTCCAAAGCTGGAATAGTTGCTGGCTTATTTCTGTAGACTTTAGACTTGACGTAGCCCCACAAAAAATAGTCTAAAGGCGTCAAATCGCATGATCTTGGTGGCCAACTTACCGGTCCATTTCTTGAGATGAATTGTTCTCCGAAGTTTTCCCTCAAAATGGCCATAGAATCGCGAGCTGTGTGGCATGTAGCGCCATCTTGTTGAAACCACATGTCAACCAAGTTCAGTTCTTCCATTTTTGGCAACAAAAAGTTTGTTAGCATCGAACGATAACGATCGCCATTCACCGTAACGTTGCGTCCAACAGCATCTTTGAAAAAATACGGTCCAATGATTCCACCAGCGTACAAACCACACCAAACAGTGCATTTTTCGGGATGCATGGGCAGTTCTTGAACGGCTTCTGGTTGCTCTTCACTCCAAATGCGGCAATTTTGTTTATTTACGTAGCCATTCAACCAGAAATGAGCCTCATCGCTGAACAAAATTTGTCGATAAAAAATTTCGAACCGAACACTGATTTTGGTAATAAAATTCAATGATTTGCAAGCGTTGCTCGTTAGTAAGTCTATTCATGATGAAATGTCAAAGCATACTGAGCATCTTTCTCTTTGACACCATGTCTGAAATCCCACGTGATCTGTCAAATACTAATGCATGAAAATCCTAACCTCAAAAAAATCACTCTTTACTTGTCGTTTCTCATAATGTCCGCCTTTTCGAGCTCTAACAGTATGTAGCAGCTGTCGATCCAGGTTCATTCTTCTTTTTAGTTGTAAATATGAACAGTCCATGGTTTTAATTAAAATCTAATAAAAATATTAAATGTTTAATCGACATTTAGATAAAAATCATATCTCTACAAGGTATGTCTTCCAAGGCTATCCTCTCGATCAAATACTCAAACTGTGGCTTCAAATCACAGTCTTCGGCTTTTTTCAATTACAGTTTACCTTTTCTTAACTTCAATTTTTTGATTATCAATATCAATTTGTCTTTTCTCAATTCTAACTTCTCTTTCCTCAAAAACAATTTTAACAATTTCAAATTAGATTTATGATTTTAAATTTACTTATTCTCTAATTCCATTTGCCAGTTTCAGTTTGTGCTTTTCCAATTTCAATGTCAATTTCAATTTTTTTCTCAATTTCAATTGGAAATGGTGTATACGTCACTATATAGTGAGTCTATTCCAAATTGAAATTTAGACAGGCAAATTAATTTAGGAAATCGATATTGAAATTTTAAAATTGGAAATTGTTATTGAGAAAAGATAAATTGATATTGAGATTTTAAATTTAATAAAAATGTTAAATATTTAATAAACATACAGATAAAAAACCTTTCTCTACAAGAAATATCGTCCAAGGCTAGCATCTCGATCAAGGATCTGTGTGTTATATATGTACATATAGATGTCATGAGTTTGGACCACACTCAACTGCGGCTTCAAACCACAGCCTATGGTTTTTTTTCAATTTCTCAACTTCACTTTTGTGATTCTCAATATGAATTTCTGATTTCTCAATACTAATTGGTATTTTCTCAATATCAATTTTCATTTCTCAATTTCAAATAAAATTTCTTATTTTATATTTACATATTCTCAATTTTTAATTTCATATTTGCTTAAAACTCTAATATGTATTTCCAATATTTCCTCAAAGTTGTGTTCTAATTATTTCCCAAGGGCCCAGTGCCGTGCCCGAACTTTACTGTCTCGTCCTTCCTTCCTCTTCGTTGGCACAGTTATTGTTGAATTATACCTTCATTCGTCGCTCAGTGTTTCCGATTGGCCAATTTCCCGACAGCACTGCAATCACTCTTGATACGTTCCTTCTAGTTTGTTTTTTTTTTGAGAGGGCTCTAGTACTTCTTTAGTTATATTAAGGCCAAGTTTGTCTGGATATTTCACAGACGTTGCTAAAAATAGCTTCACTAGGTAAAATTGTCTTCGGAAAGCAGGTTAAAAAATAGAATACCCATGTCTGCCACATTTTCTATATCAATTCATTTAAACGTCTAAAATGAAAAATAAAATTTATGTATTTGTGGTTAATGGAATATACAGTGGGTGGTATGAGTAATTTTAATTCAATTCAACTCAATGTGAACATTAAGTATACGCAATACGGAACAACGTTTACTGTTAAACATCAAAGAAACGCTCACATTATCCTGGAGCACCTGGAGTCCTTGCAAGAAATCAATAACAAGCCAATAACTATTGAAATCTACATGCATAGTTCATCAAATTGTAATAAGTAACTGCCAAATCGTGTGTAACACTACTCCTTGTTTTATGAGTTATTTTTTAAAAAGAAAATTGTCTTTCCATCAAACGTATTTTAGTATTAAATATAACCTTAAACTAACATACCTACATAATTGGATTATTATAGTTCATACATACATACATATAAACAAACAAACATACATTCAACTTTTGTAAACATCAACATCATCATCGACAACGTGTCGTTGTCATTCTCTTATTGCCATCATCAGCATCAGCATCAACATCATTTCTCTTTCCACTCTTTTCACTCACTCACTCTCTCTCACATTCACTCACTCACTCTCACTACTTTAAGATGCAAATTTTGTACATAATCAAGTCTTTGTCACAAAGATGTTGAGAACACAAAAATGAATACTAAAGCAATTGGTTCTAAAGTTAATAGATTTTAAGACAACAACAACAACAAAAGAAAAGGAAACCCCTTAAAAACAAAACAAAACAAAAGAAAAAAGTAAAACAAAATGCATACCTACATACGGATCAAACAACAACAACATAGTTTTTAGAGACATTAACTGAATAAAATAAATGAAAGAAAAAAAATATTAAAAAAACCCAAAAAAAGAACACACAAAAAATAGAGGAAACCTATAAAAAAGACACAGAGAAGAGAAGAAGATATTGTCATATGAAATTGAAACAAAAAGAAAACAAAACAAAGTTATTTACATCTAAAGGAGTCTATTAAAAATTGTTAATAAATGAACACACACACACACACAAAAAAGAAAGAAAAGAAAAAACAAATAAAACAAAAGAAAACAGAATGAAAACATAAACGATGAACGACGAGAAACACACAAACACACACTGTACTGTGTCCACTGCCTTCCTCCCCAAAAAATAAAGAGAACAAATATTTACATTCCAAACTCATTTACATGTGAAATAGACAAAAAAGGCCCACTCTTGAGAAGAAGAAAATATCGGCATATGGGTGATTCCATAAAATGTTAACACTTTAATACTATAATATTTATTTTTTAGCAGTGATCAGAGAGTCTCTCAGACACTGTTACCAAATGTTATTAACAGTAGGAGCGACGGTTAGGCTAAAGTTTAACTGCTATACTAGGTGTGCTGTTGCTGTTCCAGAGCGAGAAAGATATTTCAACTCTGCTGATTCGTAATATTCACATAGTAACACGTATTTGTGGGATTTTCGTGACCTTTTTTCGACAAAATTTCAAAATCAATTTATAATTTAAGAAATCACCGATAAACATTCGTAATGTTTAAACTTCTCATAAAATATATTTTTGATTATATTTCAAAAAAATTACGACAACGATAGGTCTGATCATTTCCTTTTCCAGATATGTCAAAATGTCACGCCTGTTACAATTTAAATATTTTATATTTCCTATATTCATATAGAGATACCGGTAATGTATGTAAGGTGTATGAACTACTCTTTTGATTAGCAAAAATGAATAAAGTCATGTAATGGAAGAATATTACAGAATTCAAGAAAATAAGTAAAACCTCAAGATTTTATTCAAAGCTAAGGTTACACACGTGTCGCTCTAGATTGTCTTGTATATCTCATATATTTAAAACGCTAGGACATATTAGTATTTGCAAAAATATTCCGATAAAACTGACGTTTCCAATTGGCAAAATAGAAAAAATCCCAGTCAACGAATATGGGAGATATTTAAACATATTTAAGAAAAGTGTCACACCCCTTCCAATGAAATCACCCTTAATTATTAATTATTATTAATAATTATTCACTCCATTAACTCAATCAACTCAACTCAAGTCAATATTTCGAGAGTGAAATTGGCATAAATAAATGCCAAATTATTTAGAAAATTAATTACACTATGTACCAATAAAATTGTGGTCTAAGAACAACACTGCAAATAAAATTTTCTACTTTTTTCGTAAATATATCAATTCGAAATCGAATTATCTTATTGTGTCATTTTTGAACCTAATCAATAGTTACGGAGCTTTTTTAAAAATTGTGGCGGAAAGATACTTTTATACCAAGAAAAAAATAAAAATCAATAATTACAATAATTTCCAATTTTTGTTTCAATATTATTACTCACTCTACAGTGTATTTATTACCTCACTCTATATAATTCGGAAGAAAAAAGTTTAATGCATTGAAAAATATACTTAAGACCCTAAGTATGTTTGGACCATGCCCGTTCGTTTGACTGGTGTACACGATAACTCTCGAAAGGAGTTAATGAATCAATTTAAACCATGCACATGATAATGCTTTTCCCAAACTTAGTTTTAGTTCGAAGATTTGCGATATTTCCACCTTTTTCCTTTCTAGTACCTCGCACACAAATTGTCCATATAACTTCCTAACGGATATTCGGACATTTTTTGACATTTGAAAACATTTTTATAATCACTTTTACCATACGAAATATGGAGATGTTTGCCGCGCCCCTTTTAGTAGCTCCCACACAAATCGCCCTAACCTGTGTAAAATTTAAGCTTTTACAACTTCTATACGGATGTTCGTAATATTATGGAATTTGATATTTGCCAATTGTTTTATAGTCATTATACCCACATGAAATATGGGTGATATTGCCACACCCCATCTGGTACCTACCACATAAATTGGCTTAAGCTATGTTTAAAATATAACTGACACATCTTCCATGCGTATAATCAAATCAGTTGCAATTTGTATTTGAAAATGTTTTTAATTCACATTAAACATATAAAATATTTATGCTTTTGCCACGTCCCTTCTAGTACAGTCCAAACAATTCTTCCCAGCCTATGTAATATTAAATCCTTTATAACTTTTATACCGGTGTCCGAATTGCACCTTTGGCACAAATAGTTCGGTCTTTAGTAATATAAGAGTTCTTAAAAATTCCAAACCAATGCTCGAAGTTTTGATTCTCAGAGTGAGGGTATACATAAGTCGGTTTAACCAATGAAACTTTCTTACTTGTTTTGTGTTGATTTCATTAAACAGCATGTCTCAATGCATAGAAGGTCTCGGGCACAACAGTTTTATTTTTTTGTTCCATAGGGTAATACTTCCTTGGCGAACTTTAAAATGTTAATGACTAATAATCTAATCTTAATCATAGAATTCTAGAAAAAAACATTGCTCCTCCAAAAGGAAATATTTTAAAAATGTTGCCCTTTCTCTGACAAAATTAAGCGTTCTTGTGAATAAATCACCAAAGCGGTGTTATATTTTAAAAATTAAAAATAAAACAAAAATCGGAAAAAGGAAAAGAAAATGCCGTTGCTCTTTCAGTAGAACACACAAATTTATGAAACTCCGAATGTTTTTTTTTATTTTTGAAATAGGTGCGCCAAATTCATAATTATTAAAAAACGATGTTTGGACGAAAACTGTATTTTAATAAAAAATTAAATTTTTTCTGTTTCTCTTTTATTCTATATTTTCTTTACACAGTTCGTTGTAACTTTTTATTCAGGTTCTTCGACATCATTTGGTTTTGTTTTCATAGACAGAAAAAAATTAAAACATTATTTTTTTTAATAATTATGATAACACTAAATGAGTTTATACCACCTTAATAAGTCCAACACCAACAACCACTGCAATGTGGGCTCTATGAGGCCCAGCCCTAAGCCCGATAGAACTTCATCTATGAATATGTGGAAATAAATTAATAACAGTACTTTCCTATTAATACTGGCTAACATTAGTATGGGAAAATAATACTATACAGTGTTACACTCGATACAAAATAGGCACAGCTTCGCCAGCATGTTCCTGTTCTGATATCATTTCAGCCGTTTTATAATATTTTCATTTTTTTTTTTGAATTTCCCACTGTGTATCGGTGTAAATGGTGTTTCATTGAACCGTCATTACAAAATCATAAACCGCCATATAGTCGCTTTGAACTGATTAGTTTTACAAAGTTGGTCATTGACCACCTTGGCGTATGAGCGTTATATATTCAATTTCATGTTACTAATACGCTACCGCGCACAGAAATTAATTTGACCACCATATGAGAAGCATGTTTGTGCCCATATAGTGATGTCCATAAGTAATTTGGAAATTATTTTCAAGCTCCAAATACCCATGGGAATTAAGACCGCTCGAAAGGGGGAGGCGTAGATTAACTTCGTTTTTTAAATATCTAACCATTTCTTTTTCGGTGCATGTTCCATATAATCAACACCATTTATTTTATGGAATTTTTTTAATAATAATATTTGGACTATAATTTCGGGAATATAGGTCCGATCAGGCCCGCTTATTATGGCTACATGTGTTGGGAATTTTACAGTCGCGAAAAAATGTTTTTGCTGGCATGAAAAAACCATAAAAATAGTAACATTATCGGTCTTATATTCTCTAAATTATAGGCCAAATACTGAAGGTATCTTCGGCAAAAGTAGGAATTTTAATAAAAAATATTATCCAGAAAAAGTATTATCTTATTCGGCCTTAGGACACCAAAAGATAAAATGTATACAGCCTTTTTTGACCCACCCTAGTATTATAGGGATTATTTTTCTTAAAATAGAACTTCAAATTGTTATTTCACAATACAATTTTGCTTCTTTAGCATATCCTGAATATAACAAAGGACAAAATTATGATCCTTAAGGAAAGAGAGGTTAACTGTTACTGTCATTGTTCAGTGTAATTCATGCCAACAATTTTATGGAATCACCCATAGCCATACGGTCAAGTACCACGTAAACAGCATCCGGCGTTTGTTGCGGAAGAAGATGTTTTAATTTAATTTGATTGGATTTTTTATGCGAATTTGCCGGAACAGAAGAAGTGAAAGCAAATTGTGACTAAACGATTGTTAACATTAACTAAAACAAAAATAAAAACAAAACAAACAAACAAACAAAAGCTCAAATACAAATAAAAACAAAGTAAAAAGAAAACCTAAAACAGAAAACACAATTAAAAATAATAATAATTAACAATATTTTAACGTTACTCTAAATGATAAGTGTTTGCAACTAACTATTGCATTAATAAACAACAACAACCACAACAAAAACAAACAAACAACAACAACAACATCATATACATACTCGTAACAGTTAAGATAAGTGAAAAAAAAATTGAAATACAGATACAGATAAAGATAAAGATTAGATACCACAGATACCACATTGTTTAATATTTAATAAGACAAGAAAAATAATTAATAAAACCAATTAAGAATAATAATAATAATGATGATAAAATAATTTATAGCAGATATAAGTAAGAATAAAAGAAAAGCAAACTAAGCATGGTTGGGGACTAAATAACAACGATATTAATTAATATAAACAATTAATATTAACAAAAAAGTAAAAAAATCGAAAGAGAAGAGTCAAAATGAACCCATTACAAACAGTTAACTTACATTTAGTCTTTTAGCAACATTAACAAATTTAATTTAATTCAACCAAACCAAAAAAAACAGAGAGTAAGAAAATTTAACGAATGTTTGAAATTTGAAAATAAAAAAAATAAAACGATCGATCGAACGAAAAACGACGACGACGACGAAGAAGACGAAGACGAAAAGTTGAAGAAGAAGAATTATATTTAAATTGTAAATAAAAATGAAATTGAAACCAAACAAACACATAATAAACTTATTTTTTACTCAAACAAACCAAAAAACAAAACAAAAACAAAAAATGATGACAACATTTAACAACATTTATTATTTCTTTAAAGGAATTTAATAAATTTAACAGAAAAATTACTAACAAACAAAACCGATTCGTTGTTCGTTCATTTCCTTTTTAAAATGGGGGAAAGTGATTAGAGTGAACATAATTTGTATTCAGGTAAATATGCTAAAGCCATCATCATCATGTGGAATAATAAAGTTATGGGTATAGTGTTCGTAGAACATTAATTTTTTATCAGTGTTTAAAAACTCAAAATAGCAATTCCTTCTCAGTTCTATTCAGGGTTAGAATGTTGTCGCCGCTAAAGATGGCATTATTTATAGATCATTTCGGTGGGCACCTAAGTTAGTTTTGGACTCGTGAAGTGGGCACCTATATCGCGTAATATCATACCTCCGAATGGTTCCATTTGGGATTATGTCAAAAATCTTCGTTGATAAGCCAGCTTTACTCATGATATTCGCTAGTGGCAATGTGTTCGAAAATTGGACCTGTTGAAGAGACAGCCAAAGGCATAGTTACGACATTCTTGACATAATATAGAATCCGACATCCAATTCTATTTCAAAAAAAATAAATTTAATTAAAATTAATTTATTTTATTTTTTCGACTTGTAATTCGATTCCATCGGGTCAATTTTAAACAAAGAACAAAATGCATATATTATATGCATTTATACTTTTTTAACATGACTAAATGACCATGACCCAATAAAACCATTTAAAAAAGTCTTAAATCTATATATATATAAAATCAATGTGTGTTTGTATGTCTGTATGTTGCGTATAGGACGCCAAACCGGTGGACCGATTCGCCTGAAAATTTTACTATATCTATCTTCTGGATAGAGGATGGTTCCTGGATAGTCTAGGTCATGATAGGACAAAGGGGGTGATACCTCACACACAAAAAATATTTTAAATGTTTAATGTTGTCATACCGATGGCTGGATTCGCTCGATAATTTTACTGCAGCTAACTTCTGGACAAGGGACGGTTCCAGGATATACTAGGTCATTATACGAAAAAGAGGCGTGGCACCGCCCACACAAACTATATTTTAAAACTATCATAAAACACGTTCCGAAGTGCGGATTCTCTTGAAAATTTTATTGTGACTAACTTCTGAACAGAGGATAGTTTCTGAATGGTCATGATACAAATGGACGTGAGACTGGCCACACCAACTATATATTAAAATTATCACAAAACACGTAACGAATGGCGGATTCTCTTGAAAATTTTACTGTATCTAGCTTGTGGAAAGGGGATGTCGAACGGCACATTCAACGTTGAAATTGCCATGGAATATGTAATATTGGCAAAAGTTCAGGCATGACGAAAATGCTCAAACCATGCAAGCTGATTGTGTGGGATGACTGCACCATGGCACATAAGAAATCCCCAGAAGCGCTTAATCGGACACTTCAAGATTTAAGATCAAATACACAATCATTCGGTGGAACTCTTATTTTACTAGTTGGAGACTTCCGACAGACCCTTCCAGTAATTCCAAAATCAGCACCCGCATCTCTGGCGATATGTATACACAATTAATCTGACCACCAATATAGTCATCACGATGACTCAGCAGCTATATTTTCGAAACATCTACTGGATGTTGGTAATGGAAAAGTATCAGTTGATGCAGTGAAAAGGAGTATTACATTTTCAAAAAATGTCATTCAGGAATCAATTCAGGAATTAATAGAGAAAATCTTCCCACAAACTATGGAAACAAAAAGTGGTTTTACGTCCATGCTATATCGGCTGCAAAAAAACAACGATGTTAATTATTTAATTCTGGAACAAATTTCTAGGTGATTGCACACATTACAAATCGGTAGACATTATCATGAATGCGGATGATGTTGTCAACTATCCAATTGAATTTCTAAATTCTTTGGACCTTCCAGGATTTCCGACGTACATGTTATCTCTTAAAATTGGTTCACCTATAATTTTCCTAAGGAATGTTAATCCTCCTCGATTGTGCAATTGTGCTAGAATTGCTGTCAAGAGACTAATGCCCAACGTCATTGAAGGAACGATTTTAAATGGAAAATCAAAAGGAGAAGATGTCCTTATACCACGCATTCCGATGGATTTCAAACGACTACAGTTTATGATTCGTCTAGCATTTTCGATGACTATAAACAAAGCACAGGGACAATCACTTGAAGTTTGTGGATTGAATCCGGAAAATCCTTGTTTTTCACATGTTCAGTTATATGTTGCTTGCTCACAACCCCAAAATCTTATATGTTCTTGAACAAGGTGGAAACATTTAAATATCGTGTATCCCGAAGCACTCCAATGAAATACTGACTAACGTAACTAATAGACACAAAATACATTCTTAGAAATAATTACCATAAATTATTAACTCTCTAATAAATGTTTCCTTTAAATGTTTCATTTTCTTTAAAGAAACACTGAAAAAATTACTTAAATTTTCATGATGTTTATATTTTAAAAATGTAGCTTATGAATTTAAATAAATAAGTATTCATTTAAACTAATTTACAGACGTAAAAATATACAAAACAAAAATTGCGGGCATACAATGTTACATACATAAGGAAAGCGAAAACCCGTGCAAAGCTAGTTATCATATATTTACATATGATATTTTGCCTTTAAAAAAATAATACTTGTTCTTTAGAACATTAACCTTCGCCTTACGAACGATTTTAATGTACATCGTTTATCCATAAAGAAATAAAAGGAAAATGGTCACCCGGGTGGGTATTAGTAGAGGTCATTGTAAACACACAAAAATGTGCGCAAAACGCTGCTTTGCACAAAATTTTGTATTCGTGGGACAGAGTATGTAAATCGTATTATCTCGATTTTGCGAACCACATTTTTGTACGTCTAAACACCCCTTAAGGTAAAGACTAAAACTAACAAACTAAATTAATTTTCTATAAAAATCTGAATAAATGAATGATGTAACAAACTTGATTATCCCCGATAAACGTTGTAAATTCCATACAAATATTAAGCTAGTAAGCCCAATCGAATAGCTATTAAAATAGATTAATTAACTATTATTAAAATAGATTGATGAAGGATTTAAAATACAACTCGACGCGACGAATTAAAATTTTTGTGATATTTGATTATTTTACATTTTCCATAATGAAGATATGAAATGAAAAACTGAATATATATAACTTAATTTTATTGAAAGAGAAAAATTCTAATTTATAATTTAGAAGCTATTTAGAAAGAATTATCTTGGATGCATGATTCAGCTGCAATGAATTTGCAATTCATTTGAAAATACTTCCATTTTATTGCTGGGAATAAGTGTTAAACTACATTTTTGGAAGTGCTTTTGAAAGGCTTCTTTAGGAGATGATTTATAAGTAATGTTAATATGACTGTTCGATTGGACTTACTGGCTTAATATTTGAATTATTTTTAGCAAATATTCTCTTCTTTAATTTGACACTAATACCGTCATCATAGGATGTGAAAAACTATTTAAAATAATTTTTGAAAAATTGTGTTTTTTGAAACTTTTTAGTTTCAGACGTAATCATTTGGTTCAAGTGTAACATGGACTTTCGAATAGTATTATGGCCTTGTCACACTGCATGTGGAATTTAGCAGAAATGACATAAGTTCGATTTACAAATGTCAAATTTGTATGGGATCAGTTTTAGTTATATATTCATTAATATTAGTAGTTTTATATTCATTAATATTAGTCGATATTAGCCAATGTTCACATAATTTCATATTATTTTACCATTATCATTTTTTTGAGAGTGGGAATCCATTCTCAAAATGTTTATAATATGGATGAATTTAATAATTTTTTTGCAATTAAAAATTTTCATGTGAGTCGTATTTGACCAGACATCCTGATTATCGTAATTCATAATCCTTCCTTCCAAGAATCCTTCCAATAATAATAATCATTTTACAAAAGTGTCCAAACAGTGCAATGGTATTATAGTCGGAGTACAGTGCAACTTCAAGTCCAAAATATACATGTCGGCACACACATCGATCATCGTTGCTAGATTTGTGTGGCATACACAAGAGTGGCCAGAATGAAACATCACAACATAACAACATAACATAACAAATAACACAACAACGAAAAGAAGCATAAGTGCATCATGATGATAAAGCCTTCCACTTTGCTTCAGATCAAAAAAATCGGCGGCGTGGTTGAAGTAGATGTGAGCCGATGAAGTCGGCGGCGGCGCGGCTTGTGCAGAAATATGCGGCGGCGGCTAGTCGACTCAAAGTCGGTCGGCTTGTATCTCTAGGCCTGTTCGATTGCGCTTACTAGCTTAATTTTTGTATGGAATTTACTCGCTTAACAAGAAAGTAGCTTACTACTCGCTTAGTATTGCTGCCAGATTTTTGTTGTTGATCCATTTAAGAAAATCCAATGGGTAATAGTGATGCCACCTTATCAAGTATCTTAACCGTAAACTAGTAAGCCCAATATTTTAACGACATTTTGTTAAATGATAAGTCGTTGTGTGTGTACAAAAACTATATTTTTTATTGAAATATTCGTTCAAATCGAGGGAACAAATGCACTTTACCCACATACGTCCGATTTTTTTGTAGTCGTAGGGGTTCCGAAGCATATTATAAAGAACGCAAAAAAATTGTCGGACGCCCATAGTTCCCGAGATGTAGGTCTTCCAATTTTTAATATATATTTCAATTTCCATTTTCATTGGAAAGCTTATGAAAATGCCTTCAATGATATAATGATATATAATACACCCAAATCGGGTTACTAATGATTTAAAAACTTTAATTTAATTATTAAACTAATTTAATGATTTTCTCCTCTGTGGTATGTCCAAAACCGGCTACGCAGACTAAATTTTTTTTTTGTGTAGACGGCCTTCGGCCGTGGATAAAGATTTTCTCCTCTGGAGTATGTCCAAAACTAGTTACGCAGACTAAAGTTTTTCTGCGTAGACGGCCTTCGGCCTGGGTTAAAGATTTTCTCCTCTGGGGTATGTCCAAAACAGGCTACGCATACCCCAGAGGGGTATGTTTTACGCGTAACCGACCTTCGGCCGGGGTTAAAGATTTTCTCCTCTGTGGTATGTCTAAAACCGTCTACGCAGACTAAAGTTTTTTATGTTTAAAGATTTTCTCCTCTGGGATATGTCCAAAACCGGCTACGCAGACTAAAGTTTTTCTGCGTAGCCGGCCTTTGGCTAGGGTTAAAGGTTTTCTCCTCTATACGCAGAGTATTTTGTTAAATTGTTAAATGTTTTTTATTTGCCATAAATGATTGCCTGACGTCTCCTCTTTCATGTTATATACAAAAATGCATCTCATAAAGATAAAATTATGAGTTAATAAGCACTTTTCGACTACCCACCGCAATGGGTAGGACCAAGACATATCATACATCATTGGAAAGAGGGATTCATAAGCATTCAACTTTCATATGTCAGGTTTGTACCGATCCGATAACAAAATGTATAATACATTGTTATTATGTTAAGCCGATAGATGTACTAGTGCTTTTTTCTAGTTTAATTTTAAATTGTAATAAATAAATAAAATAAAATATTATCAACTTTACCGAAATGGATATTCAAAATTGGAAGCCCTATATCTCGGGAATTAAGGGCCGCCGACAATTTTTTATATATAAAGAGTGATTTTTTTGAGGTTAGGATTTTCATGCATTAGTATTTGACAGATCACGTGGGATTTCAGACATGGTGTCAAAGAGAAAGATGCTCAGTATGCTTTGACATTTCATCATGAATCGTCTTACAAACGAACAACGCTTGCAAATTATTGAATTTTATTATCAAAATGCGTGCTCTGTTAAGAAAGTTCATTGCGCGCTTCCCTTTTATGGTCAGTTTAATCGACCCACTGAAGCGGCTATTCGGGCTATTGTGACTAAATTTCGCACCAAATTTACATTGTTGGACATTAAACCACCAACACGCTTACGTAGAGTGCGAACTGAAGAAAATATCGCAGCTGTATCGGCCAGTGTTAATGATGACCACCAATTTTCGATTCGTCGCCGTTCGCACCAATTGGGTCTCTGTTACTCAAAAACGTGGAAATGCCAAAATTGGACTAAGCGGATGGACCACCTAAGACGCAGCCGCGGTCAACATTTAAATGAAATTATCTTCAAAAAGTAAATGTCATGGACCAATCTAACGTTTCAAATAAAGAACCGATGAGATTTTGCAAATTTTATGCGTTTTTTTTTTTTTAAAAAGTTATCAAGCTCTTAAAAAATCACCCTTTATTTGGAACAAGAATGAAAAGTTCTATTAATGGTGAAAATTTGGAGAAGATCGGAGTTGTGTGGGTAAACTGTAAAGTGTAAACTACCCCGTACAGCGTACAACAAACAAATTTTTGCACACACTAAACGGAGCGCTTTTTGATTTGGTCGCACTGCGATGAGGCAGCTGAACAACGATGTTCAGATTAAAATGAAGTGTTGGCAACCATGTGACCGGTAGCAACTCTGGTTTATTTTATTTTTTTGAAATACGTTGTTTGTGAATATGAATAAATAAAAAAGTGCAATTTATTTTATTTATTATTAATTATGAAAAATTATGTATCGACCTGCTTTGCGCCATTGTATAGTGCCGGGAAGTTATGAGACTTTTAAAAGCAGCTTTATATCGAACAATACGAAACCATGGCTGAAAAATGAGCAGAAAAAAATATAATATTTATTTAAAATGTGTGAACGCCAGTCATTTCTTTGACGCATAGTTCAATAACAGGTTGAGGGCGGATACTTTTCCAATTCACTAATGAGATGGTTCTCACTGGCAGTGATGGAAAATGAATAAGGTAAGTTTTTTCATTACTTATTATGATATCCATGAACAGTCACTTTAAAACTCCTCATCAACACTTTCATCAAGCCTGGTTAACCTTCAGTTAAAGGTAACCAATAATTGTCACAGTCAGTTCGATATATATCTGCAAATGTTAATTATCTCTAAGTCATTACAATGGGCAAACTGCAAAAATACTAATTTTTACATCGCATCAAGGATTTTCGATGTAAGAATTATGAAATAGTAATTCTTTAATATTTTCCAAGGAAATAGTACAAACTTTATAGCTTATGCCCAAGGCGTATATAAGGTGATTGCAGCAGAGCAAAAACAAATTCGGTAACAACAAAATACAGACAATTTTTTGAATGGTGATCCAATTCAAAATATATTGGATTTTACAGCTGGGCTCTTGCTTTCATTTGATATAAATACACCTTGCTTATTTATGCCTCTATAAAAACTTGTTACTCAGCCCAAAAATCGGCTTAAATCTAGTTTAAGTGCGATTCTCAGAATTGTTTCAAATTTTCACTATAGATAGAACTTTTTGATCTGTACACAACAAAAAAAAAATTTGTTGGCGCTAAGGTCCACTTTCCGAGATTGGGGCCTTGAAAGTTCGGATATATAATTTGAGCTATAGTCATCATTCCTGATCCGATCGGTATATACATCGTTGGAAAGCTTATTGAATTTACTATAAGATAGCGGAGCAAAAAATTTAAAATCATTAAACCATCGGGAGTCAGCGTTAAAAAAAGTGAATTTTGAACCCGCTTTTTTGGTAAAATCGACATTATCTGGAAATAGGTCCTATATTGAGGTACGCCATCGTATATATAGGTTTATAATCAAGACTTCCAGCTTTCTTTTAAGGTAGTTTGCAGCTCCTTAACCCTCTTGGAACCGAAGATATTCAATTTCAAAGTTGTCCTATGATTTAGTTCGATTTCTTAATCAATTACGAGCCAACCTTATTCTGGCTTTGTTTTACAAAATTCCGAGTGTTTTTTTAATTTTTACGAAATATAAATTTTGAATATAAATTTTGTCTGCGTAGCCGGTTTTGGACATACCCCAGAGGAGAAAATCTTTAACCCCGGCCGAAGGCCGGCTACGCAGGAAACTTTAGTCTGCGTAGCCGGTTTTGGACATACCCCAGAGGAGAAAATCTAAAACCCCGGCCGAAGGCCGCCTACACAAAAAAACTTTAATCTGCGTAGCCGGTTTTGGACATACCCCAGAGGAGAAAATCTTAAACCCCGGCCGAAGGCCGACTACACAAGTAAACTTTAGTCTGCGTAGCCGGTTTTGGACATACCCCAGAGGAGAAAATCTTAAACCCCGGCCGGAGGCCGTGTTCTCAAAAAACTTCATGTTTCTGTCTGCGTGTTTACATATAAACTACTTTTAGGATGTACAATACATCCTCATGTGTAAACACGCCTACAGAAAACAAAATGTTTACAATTATTGCAGACTTTCCCCAAAAACATTATTTTAAAGTTGAATATCTCCGGTTCCAGGTGGGTTACGATTCCGTAACCCACATTGAAAGAAAGCTTAAAGTGTAGGCTATAAACTGATATTAATCATCTCTTACCTCAATATCGATCACATTTCCAGATAATGTCGATTTTACCAAAAAAAGCGGGTTCAAAATTCACTTTTTTAACGCTGGCTCCCGATGGGTTAATGAATTTTAAATCTCTGCTATCTTATAGTAAATTCAATAAGCTTTCCAACGATATATATATCGACCCGATCGGATCAGGAATGATGACTATAGCTCAAATTATATATCCGAACTTTCAAGGCCCCAATCTCGGAAAGTGGACCTTAGCGTCAAAAATTTTTTTCTTTTTTTTTTGGTAATTTTTAACGCTCAACAAGGCTTTATTATTTTTTTTGGACCATCGCCATTAATCTAGATTTGTTCCAGTTTTAAATATATATTTATATTTTACAAATATAAACTTTCGAGTATTTTACAAGCTATTCCACTATCTGCTTTGAGTTTCGAGCCGATTTCATTGCAGATTTGGTTTTTCTGCCTCGGGACCAACTTTTATAGAAAACCATAATTGTAAAACATGTTTCGCGTCAACAGAAAGATATGAATCCAGAAAATGAAATATGCGGCACCAATTTAAATCGATTCAAAACTCAGAACATACAGTGAGCAAAAAAGTATACATGCAGGTAAGAATTTTCTACATATCTCCCAATATTGACCAATTATAAGTCTCAAAATGAAAAAAAAATTAATGGTATTTTAAAAAAACACATCTGAAGATACGGTTCGTCAAGAAAAAAAATTTAGATTTTAATTATTAAAATGATAAAAAAATAACACTAAATTTATAGACTGTCCCAAAAAAAGTAAAGGAAGGAATATATTTTCCTAAATAATAAGTTTTACTATTTTTTCATTAACTAATAAGTTTTACTGTCAAAACATATATACTCTAAACACTGTTGTAGCATCAATATCTGCTATTAATTGGGGCTCCATGGAGAATCTAGTCCATTCTCCGTTCCAGGTCCGATATATGTCCTCTCACCCAGTATATCAGTTTTAAAAGACTTTTGGAGGGTATATAGAAGTTGGAACTATTATTTTCGAGTAATGACGCAATTGTTGTACCAAATTTATATACTGATGCTGTCCTGGTTATTTTAACAATAGGGTGGGCCATTTCAAACTTTAAAACTGGAATGGGCTATAAAAAAGAAATGATTATTTTTTCAAGTTTTTCGTTTTATTGGAATGGTTGAACTTTTTTATATTTGCTTATGACTGAACTATATAATATCGAAAAATTATGGGCATATACGTCTTGTAATGTAGAATTTATTAGCGCAATACGAACTTCACAATTGAACGTTTTTGTCTCTCCTGAAAACTTATGATAATGAGGGTTTCGTCATTTTGCATTGCAGGTGTCGAAAAATGAAATTATCCCAATAAAATTTTTTTACGGTTTACTTTATTTGGAAATTGTTTCATTATGAAATAAAATAAATAACTCCAGAAAATCTCCATTTAGTTTTTTTCCCAATGTTCTACAAAAATGATCCTCCTAAACGTTTAGCTAAATAACATCATCTGTATTTATATCTATATTTTATAGATTGTAAATTTATTTACAAATGCCATGGTGACATTTTTTATTTGGCTGCACACTAGGTGGCTTCGCAGAGACTTTTCAACAACATGCCCGCCCCTTTAACCCAGCAAAAATGAATTGAAGTTTAAGTACAGTTTCATTACTCCAAAATCATGAATCCAAGAGAATTCATTCTAAATATTTCTCAAAATTGAATAAAGTTTCAAAAAATGGAAGTTCTTGCTAAGAAATGACACATTCATTGTTCTTGAATCATGCATCCAAGAGAATTTTAAACAGCATCTCAAATGCCAATTTTACTTCTAAAATACTGGTCATCTCTTATTATAAATTAAAATTCTAATTTTATTTCCAGAATAAAGAAGTAAATATACTTATACTTATTAAATTACTATTTCCTTCATTTATAGAAAATGTAAAATAATCAAATATTTTTTGTCACGTCCTTAGCGTTGTGTGTTTATTGACAGATTTTAATAGTCTGTCTTATGGGTACGGTAAATTTTATTTATATTCTTATTGGATAAATTAATAGCTCAATAAAGATACAGTATGTACTAAGAAATCTGAGAAGATGGAACTATATGAAGTGTATCGTCAAAATAAGTTGTCCGCATATCAAAAATAGTGAAATTAATTTTTATGAAACTCTATTTGTAATGTTCACCCTTAAATGTATACAAAAATGAATGACTCTCACCTATGAGAATATGTCATGTAAGCATCAAACATGCAGTGCTTCTAATCACTCATTCGAATGGAGTGTCGGGGATCTGTAAATGAACCCATTCCTCCCAATGACAACCCTATGTAAAAATCATGTATGATTCGCCCGAAAAAGATTATTATTATATTTAACCACTTCTCCGTCATGTATTTTTTGCTGGGAAGTAAATGATTCTCACAAACGAATGAGAAGCACAACTCATTTTCCGAATATCCGTTTAAAAAAGCACACATGCGACTTTACAAGCATTTAGATGCAAAATGGTCTTGAGCCAGGAGAATATTCCAGTTCAAATCAAATTCGTGAAACGACTTTAGTTCGGTACAAGTATTTAAGAAATATTCCACTTCGATATTTTTACTACTCGTACTGCCTCCTCTTCCAACAATATCAGTCCCTCACCCAATTGTTGTTAAATAATTTCAGTCTATAATATAACATTAACATCAACCTTGAAGAAGATGCAAATAACAGCCGGACAACATGAGAACGATGATGAACAAAGGTTCCCGCGATAATCGGATACATGCCGGAACGAAGTCTAGTACAATTCAGACTCAGCTCCCTCTAAAGCTGCTACAACAACAACAACATTAACATAAAACGACTGTTTTTAATTCAATTAGCTAGTTTGTATATTTGCGTCATAACTCATAAGAACAACGTATCGAAAAGTAAATATGTAAACATTATTTCTTCATCATTAATAGTGAATGGAGTTGCAATTACATGCCTTGAGTGAAACAGTATGCGTGTGTGTATGCGTTTTCTGCTAAAAATTTAAGTAACATTCAAACAAGCAAAGTTTAAAATTGTATCTAACAAAGATTAGTAGTAGAGAGTTTATAATATTATTATTATTATAAGTAGAGAGAGAGAGATAGAAGGTGTTAAAACTGCAAAACGCTTTCCATTGTGAGCCTTTTTTCTCTAACAAGCAAATTAACATTGAGTAGATAGAGATTCATCAGTATCATCTTCCGTTTCGCTGCCACGGCCCTCACGGATGCGCTTTAATTTACGCTTTAAAGTCATAATGCCTGAAATATATATGTAACAAAAATAATTAGTGTTGTAATTTCCACTGAAATCATATTGAAATATTTACATTTAATCGCTTGATATGCTTTGGTTGAAGAACTTTCGGTGCCAGTGGCCGCCATATTGCTGCTATTGAGTTTCTCATGGGCCAACTTCACTTCCAAGTAGGCTTTCTTAAGAGCCTTAAAGTGACGATGTTCACTGGAGTCCTTTAGTAATATGCATTTTGCTGCCGACCCCTCGCCCGAACAGTCAACGGGCGAATTGTGATAGATTTGATGATAGAAATATTGCAGTACGGGCGAATTCCAAATACTAAGACCATACCAAAACCATATGACGATGTTGAGGATAATTTTGAAATTCTTTGCAAACAATGTGGGCACCAGATATTTAAAGGGCAGCAGACTTATGAAGACATGCGACCTGAGGCGAGAAAGAAGTTGTAATTTCTAATTTTGGCGGAACATAAATTTATATTTATTCTTACCAAGATGCAATTCGTAGTCCCAGGAATATCTGATATACCAAAATATTACGCTTTGAATTCTGCAAGGCCAACAAACTAAGAATTTCGGTGATTATGTTGTAGATTCCAAGAATCAAATTCACGCCGACAAAGTAGTTTTCATATCTAAAAGGGAAAAGAAAAAATAATATCTGAAAAAGCTATCCGGAAACCATTCCTATTCATTATTAGAAACAAATATAAATATATTTCAAATTAAAATTCTTCTTTCCATAATTTCAAGTGAAAATCAATAGTATTTTCATTATCTAATGTGGAAAATCGGAATCTAGGCCTATTTGTTTTCTAGTTTAAATTGGCATTCTCAATTTTAATGGAATTTTCTTATTTCCAAATAAAAATTGCGAATTCAAATCAAAGGATAAAATCACAATTTGATAGACCATTGTGATTTAAAATAGCTCAGCTCATGGCTTTTATTTATAATTGTTAATAAAAAATATTTATTTTATAAATTAATTTATATTTATTCTATAAAGTCCTAAATTAAGAAAAAATACTACATTTTCTTTGATCTTTTTTTTTCTATAACATTTATTTGCATTTTGAAAATAATTACCTGTATGTGTCGATGGCCACCAAAGCCGCTAAATACAAAGCCTTCGATGCTGCTTCCAAATAATCGGATTCCTTGAAGTCCAACATGGCTCCGTGCAAGTAAAATGTTATAATGAATAGAGAGTAGAATTGAAACTTTTCGCATTGTTGAGATTTGTAAAAGATGTGATCTTCCGATGAATAGAATAGAGAGTAACGGCCCTGATTTTTCAACAGTTGAGGCAAAATCACCAACTCATTGTAGTAGTACAGGAATAGGGTGCAGGCGGCATAGAAGGCAATATTCCATATGGAGCGAGCGAATTGTTTACGTTTGTAAAATTTTATATTCGAAGTCTTGAGAAAAATCTAAAATGGAGAGAGAATTGTGCGTAATTTTAATAATATGGTCGGTTATATCAAAGAAAAACAATTCAAAAGCACAATGTAAAAATTAAAAAAAAAACATTTTATCTTCCTTCCCCTTAAAACGTTTAAAAGTGTTGTATTTTAATTTCACCAAAGACAATTAGATATAGATGCCACGACGTACAGTGTTTTATCAGCGGCAAAAAAATTATTTTGATTCTTCTTCACACCTTGGTGGCTCTCAGGACCAGAAGCATTGTAATAACAAATCTTGACATTTGGAAGCCAGACCTTTTAGAACTTCCCCTGTATTGAATACCTCAAGAGATCGAGTAGATATTGCAGTTCCAGAGCATCATCGAAATTAATTGAATCGGTATTGAAAAATCACGCAAAAAGTTTCAGTCTTTTGAACCAATATTTGAAATAAATACTACTGCGAGTGCTGCGGTATATAAATTTAACATATTCTAAAAGATTTGATATTTAAAGTTCATAAATGTACAAATAGTTGAAAATTTCATTATTTTAGATCAGTGGTGTGCAAAAACTGAATTACCATACACGCATTATAATATGTATGTGTCCAAACCTATTTTAGATGTTATTTTATTGACACATATCCCAGAATTTTGTTTAGTTAATGAATTGTATTCTTGACGTATTTAATTGTGTTAAATGGGATTACCTCCAACATAAAACTATAATCTCATGCCCGACCGATGCCTTAGCATTTACAAATATTGATACACTAGAGTCTCAGTTAATAATTGCAGAAATAAAATTTTGCTTATATAGGGTCCGCCATCAAACGTTTTTTTTTTTTCAACTATTCAACCGTTGGACTATTATTTGTGGGGTGCCCTCAGTAGCCATTTGAATGAAATTATTTTCCATTATTAACCGGAAGGATTGTACTTTCAAATAAAAAAAGAAATTTGAGAAAATATTCAGTAGTTTTTTTATAGCATTTCAAAAAAAAAAGTTATTTGGCGGACCCTATAGTTGCAAACATCTATTTATTTACAATACAACTTAACACATAATGCCAATACCAATCTGAAATAATTCAATTGTGCAACACTTGAACAATTTCTACAGCATACCTTTAGGAGCTATATTTTTCTGGCATTCAAATATGGGTATTTATTTATATCCTAAGACCAAGAACAGAAGATTTCAATAGTAAATTTATACTCATGTTCCGCTCGTCGGAACCAATCTGTGCGACTCACGAACTACTGGGCAAGACGTTGAAGCCTTCAAATAAAGCTTCACCCAGTAAAACTAGACGTCTTCTAGATATAGCCGGATTGAAAGGTGTTCGATGCTCTCAATCTCCTCCTCGTCCTGGCAGCTTCTATAACTCATTTGACACACTCTGTGGACATGTGTTAAGTAACGCAGTGTCCCGTCAATACTGAAATCAACTAAGACAATTGAAATATTGCAAGTGAAAGGAAGACCTCTTCATATCACATTTTGACCTGACCATCTTTGCTATTCTACACGTGTCTAGGTCTGCCCATCTGCTGTTCGCCAGTTCCTAATCGTTCTTAGTCTGGCAAGCTCGTTATCTTTACTGATCCCCGGGATGCGACTCCGCCCTCCTTTTGCCTTACCTTACTTGTTTTCTAGTTCATCTAGTTTTTGTTACTGTTAAGTTTCATATCTTATTTGTTCATCATTATTTCTTTCATAAAATCGAAACAAAAAACCTAACTCATATAAAATTCGTAAAAACGAAAATAAAAATTACCATCTTTTTCATTATTTTAGTTTTTTTCTTTGCCATTTTTATACTTATCTGGGAACTTTGAATCGTTAGGTTTCACTGTATTTTGTTCTAACATATGAACGTATAAATTTGTGTAATAAGTGGCCGAATGGCCTCTAAATTACAAATAAAATGAATTAACGACTTAGTTCCGCAAATGATTTGAATAAAAATTGCATTTTTAATGCATTTAATTATTCTTATATTATTTCCGGGTTTATCACGTTTTTTCATCCTCCTGGTTTTCATTAGTTGAGTCTCTTTTATATGAAGGTATCGATATATAAATTGTATTTGATATCACCTTCAAAAAACATGTTGAAGTAGACAAGTAAGAAAAGGCTAAAATCTATCCCATTCCATTAAAAGGACTTTTTTGTTCTTTATACACTAGAGTGTAACGCTAAATCGGGAATGACATTGGTATGGAGGCTATGTCAAAACACGCCAGCATAGACGTTTCTAGGTGAAACAGTTAAATTAGATATTAAAAGTTCCTTAAACTACGCCAAAAACAAGAAAGAAACAGTCGATCAGCCTTTTTATACCCTACACCACTTCGTGGTCTAGGGTATTATAAGTTAGTTTCGCGCCAAATGTTTGTAACACCAAGAAATAATCGAGCTAGACCCACCTTTAAGCATACCGATCGGCTTAGAATCACCAGCTGAGTCGATTTAACGATGTCTGTCTGTCCGTCTGTCCGTCTGCTGTCCATCTAAGCTTGTTCGCACTCTACAGGTCGCAATTGTTGTCCGATTGTCATGAAACTTGGCAGAAGTTATTTTTTCTGGCCAATGACCATCGGTATTGAATTTGGAGGAAATCGGTTCAGATTTAGATATAGCCCCCATACAAATGTCGCTCCCGATTTGACTTTTTCCGCCCTATAAAGCACATATAGTACCCGATTTTCTTTAAATTTGGCACAACATCATATAATTCAACTAGAAACACCTATGCAAAAATTGGGTAAGATCGGTTCAGATTTAGATATAGCCCCCATACAAATGTCGCTCCCGATTTGAAATTTTCCGTTCTAGAAACGACATATTGTACCCGATTTTCTTTAAATTTGGCAGAACATCTTATAATCCAACTAGAAACACGTATGCAAAAAATGGGTAAGATCGGTTCAGATTTAGATATATCCCCCATACAAATGTCGCTCCCGAATTGACATTTTCCGCTCTAGAAAAGACATATTGTACCCGATTTTCTTTAAATTTTGCAGAACATCTTATAATCCGACTAGAAACACGTATGCAAAAATTGGGTAAGATCGGTTCAGATTTAGATATAGCCCCCATATAAATGTCGCTCCCGATTTCACTTTCCCCGCTTTAGAAACGACATATTGTAACCGATTTTCTTTAAATTTTGCAGAACATCTTATAATCCAACTAGAAACACGTGTGCAAAAATTGGGTAAGATCGGTTCAGATTTAGATATAGCCCCCATACAAATGTCGCTCCCGATTTGACATTTTCCGCTCTAGAAAAGACATATTGTACCCGATTTTCTTTAAATTTTCCAGAACATCTTATAATCCAACTAGAAACACGTATGCAAAAATTGGGTAAGATCGGTTCAGATTTAGATATAGCCCCCATACAAATGTCGCTCACGATTTGACATTTTCCGCTCTAGAAAAGATATATTGTACCCGATTTTCTTTAAATTTTGCAGAACATCTTATAATCCGACTAGAAACACGTATGCAAAAAAGATCGGTTCAGATTTAGATATAGCCCCCATACAAATGTCGCTCCCGATTTCACTTTTTCCGCTCTAAAACCCACACATTGTACCCGTTTTTCTTTAAAATTGGCACAACACATGGTGAAAATGGACAAATTTTACATATTATATTTCACCAATAAACAGACATGGTGAAAGCGGGTCACATCGCTCCAGGTTTCAATATACCCCCATACAAATGTCCTTTCCGATTTAACATTTTTTGTCAAACACATACATTTACAGGATGCAAAAATCATTCCCTATTTCACTTTTTTACCGAATTGAATTGCAATGAGAATTGTTTTGGGTGATGTCCATATGTCCATACTTTGAAATGACTTTGGTATACTACTGTATAATTTGTATTTGTCTGTCGGACAATTAGATCAATTACCATATTATTTACCATACTCGTTAAATTTGACTGAAGATGAATTTATAGCATATAAATTATATGAATATAATTTGTATGAACTACATTAAATTGCTCCCATGAAATACCTGGGTTTAGTAACACTGTGCAACATTTATGAAGTCATTTCAAAATAACCATATACGGACACCGCTACATGATAAAAGACCAAAAAAAAAGACCCGTGTTTTTTTTCCCCCCCAAAGTCATGCACTTTTTTTATGGGCCCCCAGAGATTTGAGGCCTCGGTGTATTTTTTGGAAAAAAGTGATCATATTCTCAGGCTCATATCTTGCAAACCGTTCGGAATTTTTTTTATGGGCCCCCAGAGATTTGTGTTTTTTGCGATTTTGACCTTGAAGATGAAGTTTTTTTGATTTTATATGTTCACAATTTTTGTTCTTTATGACAAGAGCTAGAACTTTGCCTCAGAGAAAAATTCCGAACGGTTTGCAAGATATGAGCCTGAGAATATGATCACTTTTTTCCAAAAATTACACCGAGGCCTCAAATCTCTGGGGGCCCATAAAAAAAAGTGCATGACTTTGGGGGGAAAAAAAAACACGGGTCTTTTTTTTTTGGTCTTTTATCATGTAGCGGTGTCCGTATATGGTTATTTTTTTCGTGTTGCACTGTGTAATCAAAGCGAGGTACATACGCAGGGAGTGGTGTAGGGTATTATATAGTCGGCCCCGACCGACTTTAGCCTTTCCTTACTTTTTAGTGTTCTAAAGCGCTTAAAGAGTACTACATTTTAAAAATATATCGACAGGATTTAGTACAAATAATATAAAATTATAAACAATTTTACATTGAAACGGACGCTTCAAAAAAACAGAAGTACTTTTGAAGCTCTAATAGAAATATACAAAATTCAGCAATTTGTTGAGAACTGTGTTTTTCCATATATAAAGTGTGAATTTTTAAAAGCTATAGGAAAGTTTTTCAAAAAAAAATTCAGAAAAATGCATGAAATCTTTATTTGAATCGATAGTACGGTCCATATAATTTAATGTTTGAGGATTATTTCATGCAAATGTTGACCATGACTGCGCCTCAAATGGTCCATTCGCTTAGTCCAATTTTAGACCAAACTGAAGATGTTTGACAGTGAAACAAAACACGAAACATACTGTTAACGTCGGCTGTTTAAACCAGTGTTGCCAAAAAGATAATAGTTAAAAAATCACCCTTTACATGTAAATGAAGGTCAGAGGATGTATTTTGTTCGTAGATTTATGAAATATGAAAAATATCTCTTAGATTTGTATACACTCCACGAGAGTATTATGTCTTTTTGCATTTGTTTGTAACACCCAAACGGAAGCGAGATAGACCCATTGTTTATTATACCGATCGATTTAGAATCACTTTTTGATTTAGCAATGTCCGTCTGTCTGTCCATATATTGTTGTAATCAAATTACAGGTCGCAATTATTGTCCGATCGTCACAAAAATTGACACAATTAAGTTTTGTGGGTCAAGGACGAACGCCAATTAATTTGAAGAAACTCGGTTCAGATTTAGATATAGCCCTCATACGAATTCTTTCAAAATTGACAAAACATCTTATATTTCCACTAAAATACCCATGGTGAAAACGGGTCAGATCGGTTCATATTAATATATATCTCCCACACAAATTTCACTCCCGATTTGACTTTTTCCACTCTATAAAACACATATTTTGACAGCCCTTCTTAGCATCTTGCAAAATATCTTATATTTCAACTAGAATCAGATTTATATATAGCTCCCATACAAAATTCGCTCCCAATTTGACTTTTTCCGCTCTAGAAACCACATATTTTATTAGATTGTCTTAAATTTGGCAAAACATCTTATATTTAAACTAGAAACACTTGTGGTGAAAATGGGTCAGATCGGTTCAGATTCATATATAGATCCCATTCAAATTTCGCTTACGATTCGACATTTTCTGCTCTAAAAACAACACATTTTAGCAGATCTTCTTCAAATTTGGCAAGATATCTTATATTTCCACTAGAAACTTCCATGGTAAAAATGGGTCATACCGGATCAGATTTATATATAGCTCCCATACAAATTTCGCTCCTGGCTTGACTTTTTCCGCCCAGAAACCACGTATTTTTTTACCGATTTTTTTTAAATTGAGCATAACACGTTATACTTGAACTGGTAGAATCTATTGTGTAAGTAGGTTACTTCATTCTATGTTTGGATCTAGCCCCGATACAAATCATTCCCGTTCTCACTTTTTTACCGAATTGAATTGTATTCGGATAGAAAGTGGAGTGTATCATATAGTCGGCCCGCGCGACTTTCCTTACTTGTTGTTGTTTCCTTACTTTAATTAGGTACAGCAGAAATACGGACGCGACAAAACGGACGCTACAAATATTTCCACTCTTAGTAAAAAAGTAGTAATTTTTGTTATAACACTTCAACTTTTAATAAAAATAAATGAGAAGAAGTTAACTTCAGGTTTCATAATAAAAAAGTTGTTGAAATAAGGAAAAAATAAAGTTAAAAGCTATTAAAGAGGTCTGATTTGGTTTTTTGGGAGATGCCCATATGTGATTGCGAGAGCGAAGGGAGTGACTTATTTTTATTATAGCTAAATCGATTCCGAAAGTGATACCAAGGAGATTGATATAATAAACGATGCGTTTATCGTCGGTCTTTTTGGATATTACAAACAAATGCATAACTACAAAATACCCTAGTGGAGGGAATACAAATTAATAGAAGATACTCGTTCGTACAAAGAAATATGTCTTAATATTACATTAATTCACTAACAACAACGTGTGGAATTTAAAGAAACTAGTAGCCTTTTTAGGCTGTTGGCGAAATCGAGATCTACTCGATTTTAAATTTGTCCATTTTTTCGGAATGTGCCTCTATAAGTGGGATATTTTTCTCGTTTACCTCTATGAATGGGATTTCACCTTCATTGTGGACCTCTATAAATGAGATTTCATACAAGGAGAGATAGATATTTCTTTGTCATTGTGGTCGTTATTTTCTCATTTTTCTTTTTAATTTTTTGACTATTAGAATTTTTGCAGAACGCATGTTGCAAGCGCTCGATAAATAGAAATCGGATTATATACGAAGGTGTAGTATATAATCCGATTTCCCAGAAATGGAGGATCGTTTGGATAGAAGTTTGTCAAAGTTAAAAAATATTTGGGAAACTGGGTAAGTGGGAATAAACGGCCTGTCCCTTGAGGTCCCACTTACCCAGGATCAACTTAGTTTGAAATTTTAAATTAATTCGTTTTCGTAAAACGTCTGTGACAAGTCTTATATTTGATTTTCTTTTAAATAAGGCTAAACAGAAGAAGATTGTGTTACAGAGTATATATGTTAAGTAGCCCAAGAGATACCAAAGCCACCGATTTGATATTATAAATATAACCCTATCCAAGGTACTTTACATTTCGCTTACAAAATGGACAATACTGTGTTTACCTTTTAATTCAAATATTGCGTACACTTCGAGACACCCTTTATTGATAACGGTTGGCAACGCTCGTTAAAATGCTGTGTTGAATGTGCAGCGGCATACATACATCAATGACATTTGCATTAGGGTAGTTTACACTTCAAGATTTACTGAACATTTTGATGCGTCGAACAAATTGGCCAACTTTCCGATAGCTACAAATTATCGATAAGATATCAACAATTAAGATACCATAAAAAGGAAAATATTAAATAAAGCTCATTAAATAAATCGTTTGGTTTGATTTAATGTTGTTCCAGCAGTTTTTATAAACTCACAAATAAAAACAGTAGCCGCCGCAAAGCATTTATTCGCTGTTGTGTATTTATCGAAATTTTACTAAAACCTAAAATCGATTTTTGTTGTCGAGTTGACACAATAAATCTTATAGTGTAAAATCCCCTTATTCATCCATCACAACAACATTGATTTGATAGAACAAAAACAAAAAACGATTAAAGTGCGTTTTATTTTTACATTTACTCGGATTTTGCGGTTCTTTGTCTGTCACAGTATTTCGAGTATTACGCCGTCGACGTCTTGATAAAGGTATTTTTGCTGTTGTGCTGCTACCCTGAATCTATTTATAATCGTCTGCGAAACTCAAGGTATTTGGTATTTACCTGAAAGAATTTGTGGAATCCCACGAAGCCTAGGCTGAAGAGAAGAAAAATCCAGAACATTGCATTCGCCAGATAATTAAAGTTAACATTTTGCACTAAAGCATCGAACCGGTCCGTGGTTACGATATACTTGAGCGGCAGAAACAGATTGCTGAACTCCTCCCATAAGGTCGGCTTGCCGGATTTTAAATCGAGAATACTCATCTTGTCGTCGTTAAGATTAATTATGTGTTTTGGAAGTCTTGGAAAATCTAGAATTTCATTTTTTTACAATTAGGAAAATTCTTTTCTGGAATTCCTTCAATTGCAGAACATTTTTCCACGCGAATTTTTCTCCTCCAGCGTCCTTGTTGAACTTTATTCGAGAATTTTTTCACTGTTTGTTGTTTGTTTTGTATGTTTTAGTTTCTTTTGGTTTGTTTATAAAAAAAACTAAAACTAAACCAGCTGTCAATCGGGTGATTCTCTCAAGTGCTGCCAACTATTTGTTTGTGTGTGAGTGACCGACCACATTGCCAACTACCAATAAAATATTTCCCTCAAGCAAAAGGGAAATTTCACAGCAAGCATGAATAGAATAACGGTGAGTTATTTTTGAAAATTTTAAATTTACTATTGAATCTAAGCAAAAATAAAAAATTTAACGGATGAATGCTGTAGCATGTCCCACAATTGGCGACAATTAAAAATTATCCCCAACAACCCATACAAATGTTCAAGCATGTCATTGACCGGGTTAAAGCCGCAAGTATATTCCCCATGAATCTGGCCACCGTAGATACGTAAATACGACCCTCTTTACATTGGCGCATTTATTCTCACATTTTTATTATTCCAGCGAGTTTGGTCCTTTGAACCGTACGGTAATATATCGTGGCCTTATCGACGATGCCTGGATTTCATTTGTTACCGAACGCAATTCACGCAAATATCTCAATCTCAAGGATAATCCAAAAATGAGTTTAACCATGTTATTCGCCCATGATGTCGACAAAGATGACGCCGAGGAGTCTTTGGCCGAAACTTGGCAAATACGTTTGTTGGATGCCGAAGCTGTAGAATTAGATGAGTTGCAGTTGCAAAAACTATGGCAAGATGAACCATTATTTGCTAAGATACGCAGTCACATTTGCGAATCTGGCAAACCACGCAGTCCTCAAGATCTGGAGGCCAGATATAAGGAGCTATTGGCGGTCATGGAAAGGGAAAATAAGGAGCCGGAGCAAACAGCATCATAGTAAGTGTATTCGTTTTTATATTTACGTAGTAAACAAAATACATGAAAAGAAATAATTAAATAATAGGAAAACAACATTTAAGACGTGAGGTCTAATTACCTTCATTGGTATCTAATTTTAAATTTGTAAAATATGACACAATTGAATTTGAACTCATATTCTTTCTATTAATCAATTCCATTACAACAGTTTTTTCACTTATGTACAATATACAGTGCAAATAATATACATTGATAAGTGAGTGAGAGATAAAAAAATATCGTTTTAACAACAAATGAGAGAGTAATTCATAATGTGAAAAAAACGTGTCCACTAAAGTATTTGGTGAATCTTTGTCTTTTACAAGTTGCACAAAATTTCCTAAATAGTATGTACTGTTCTTATTCAATGTTCCACATCATGTAAACATATATCGTAATGTTTTACAAAAGGTTGAAGGTAATTTTGTAGGCTACATATTTTCAACCACGATAGCCTTCACTACACTGACTATCTATAAATATACAGTATGCCAAGAATGTGCTTTGATAAAGAATTTTTTGCAAATTCAGCTATTATCGTTGCTGTATAAGGCTTCACGTTTATTTTGTGCAGATTTTTTCATTCATTTATCCTATTAATAATATGTACTAATAAACAAGAACAAAAAATTACACCAGAAATGAATAATATAAAGCGAAAACAAAATATACTTCAAAAATATAGTGTCAAGAAATTATTTTTACACTAAATGTGAAAGTATTGTCAAATTTAATATTTTGTACGTCCACAATTGAAAAAATAATTTTTGCATATCATAATCGTTTGGTACATTATGCCAATCTTCCAGTATGACTGTTTTTAGCTCTGCTCGACTTTTTGGATGCCTTTTAGCCACTTACCTTTTCAAATAGGCCCAAACATTTTCTATGTCATTGAAGTTCGGACTCTACGCATGGGTTCAACACTTTGCTGCAGTTGAAAAGAAATCTCATTTTAACCTTATGTTCCTTATTTTATGGATCATTATCTTGGCAAAATTCAAATTTTGTTTTTTTTTGTCTGAAGTAAACCCAAATTTATTTGCACTATTTATTAAATGGCCCTCCAAAAAACTTAAATATTGTTGCGCACCAGGGAAAAAGCAAAATCTCCAACTCCTTTAGTCGATATGCACCACCACACCATAAACGACAGTTTTCCAAATTTTATAGTTGACTAGTATTTTGTACCCGGCGTTGCACGGGTTCATTTTTCCATATTCCCCTACTTCGTATGCTTTGGAAGATAAAATGAGTAATTTTTGATAGTTTGAAAATATTTTTGGGAGGTACCACCCCCCTTTGACCTAGTATATCCAGGAACCATCCTCTGCCCAGAAGTTAGATACAGTAAAATTGTCAGACGAATCGGTCCACCGTTTTGGCGTCATATACGCAACATACAGACATACAAACACACATTGATTTATATATATAGATAAAATGTTATGATTTTCACTATTGTATCACTAGGATGGTCAATGACTCTTGAGCCACTAAATGCTCATTGTGGTCCAGTCAGACCTCGAGAGAAAAATGTGTACATAATTACAAAAAAGGAGCTGAATTATTCTGACAGATCTACCAGAATATCCAGAAACAATTTTTTTATGAAATATAGTTAAATGCAATATTCTGCTCAATATTCTTCTTGGAATCCAAAAAAGAAAACTATTTATTAATAATTTTTGTATATAGTTATATATTATTTTTTTTTTTTCGCTGAAAACTGAAATATAGCTGAAAGTTGGTTCCCACCTTGCCAGGAAATCAATCTATTGTATCACTAGGATGGTCAATGACTCTTGGGCCACTAAATGCTCATTGTGGTCCAGTCAGACCTCGAGAAAAAAATGAGTACATAATTACAAAAAAAGAGCTGAATTATTCTGACAGATCTACCAGAATATCCAGAAACAATTTTTGTATGAAATATTGTTAAATGCAATATTCTGCTCAATATTCTTCTTGGAATCCAAAAAAGAAAACTATTTATTAATAATTTTTGTATATAGTTATATATATATTTTTTTGTGCTGAACACATTATAAGAATTTGTTTACGAACCACACGCAGAAGAAAAAACAAATTTCTAACGGCAACTGAATATCACGCATTTTAACGGTAAACAAAGTGCATATACCAAGAAAAAAGCAATGTATTTATGTATGCATTACACTTAGACAAATATGTTTAAACACTTCATGAAAATGCTTGTGGTACAGCCAGACCACACTTGAGCACTTACTATGTTTTGACTTTCATCGATAATTTTGCACTAATTATTTGGCCGAATAAGGCCTTTTTAGAATTCACGGAACCCGTTTATGTTTTTTGCCTAGACACAAAAGTACACTCGGTCAAAGTCAAATTTGGTCTGGCCAGACAACAATGACCATCCTAGGGTTAATAAGGATTTCCTTCGTGGTGTTTTACTAGGTTAGTCTACTTCGATCTTCTTCGCCATACAAGCCCGCACCATTACATCTTACACATCTCTATTCTGAACTCTTTCTAGATGGTGTAGGGGTCCATGATTCACAGGCGTTGTTAAGTGTAGGGGTATATGTAGAATTTGTACTTCTAACTAGGTCTTTTCGAGACTCCAAGCTAGCAGTATATAATTCTACTATATCCCCTTATTTACAATAGTATATGTTCACGCCGTCTCTGATGTATTTATTCATTATTTTACGGCTGGAGTTCTGTTCGATATTCGACATCAGTTATTCTACTTATCCCCATTTTTACCAAGTTTGTTCAACCTACAGTTAGAGCTAACTAAAAGTTATAGCTGTCAGTTTTTGAGGAGTTTGACATTTATAACCGTCGGTTATCTCTAATTAGAGAAGGTGAAGGTTATTCAGATGTCAGATTTAGAAATTTATATCTCAAACGTTTGGAAATAAAATCTAACATTAAGCTATAGTAAAATAAAAGTGCACAAGAATATTCACCAAAAAATGTTTGGTCAATTTTTAAAATTATTTAATTTTAAGCTTTTGTTGGAATTATGTAGTTCAATTCAGCATTGCTATCAAACTACAAATTTCGTATTTCCCAATAAAAAATAAAATTTTGCGATCATCGATGTTACATTCTCAGACAGACACATGTTCATTATAAATGGCAATGCATTAATATTTTGTCTTCTCCTTTCATTTTCAGCACCGCCTTCAAAATCATACCCAAACGCTGGGACTTTTATAAATCCGAACCGGATACAATTGCCGATCGTTTGGAATACAAACAATCCGAGGATGGTGAATGGGAATCCTATCATGTCGATGCCTAAACCGATATGCAGTATATGCATATTAAAACCAATAATACCTCTGGATATTTTTTATAAATATTTAAATATTTATTAACATATAACACTTTGTTTTTTTATTACAAACTTTTGCAGGGATGGGGAAAACAAGGTGTACACAAATAAAATGTTAACTTAGCATAAGAATACATATTACAAAAAGTATAATAATAATAATTATTAATAATAAATACCATTTTAAAAGTTTTCATACTTCGTTTTTTCTCTTGATATGTTTTTAAAGAAAATTTAAATTTGCTTAATAACTAAAACAACTTTTTGGACGGAAGAATTTAATAATTTAGATAGAATTGGTCGTTCACATACACCAAACACTCACGCATACACACACGCTCAGTCATTCAATCAGTCATGCTTGTTTTTTCTCTTTTTCTTTCTTTTTTGTTTGATTATTAATTATTAAAACAATAACAAATTAATTGAAACCTCATTCATACTTGTTAGTGTTATTGGTTATTCGATTTAAATAGTAGTAGTTATAAATAAATAGCTAGGAGATAATTTATAAATTTAGAAAGAAATTAGAAAATAATAATGGAAATGAAAATTTCGAAATTTTAATTCATGGACGTCGTACAAAGTCTCATATTTTTAGAAAATTTGATTTGATTGGGATACAATTAATCATGAGATTATTTCCAGTGTCAGAATACTGTTATTCACAATTTGCTACAAAACTTGTTGGGAATTGGAATATTATGCAATATTAAAATTTAATTGTTTTTGCTAAAATTTATTTTTATATTATTGCAAACTTTGTTGTCTGGAAGTACTGAAATTTTGAAGATTTTGAGATACAAAATATAAATCTGGTAATTCTCTACGAAACCAAAAGAAATTCGACATCATTATTAGGGTCTCTTGAATTATGTGAACCAGAATCATAAATAAAAATTCGTGATTTAAAATAAATCATTAATTGATTAAAATAGATTATTTTTGAGGACGAGATAAATTTCGTTTTTGATTGATTTTTCCTTTTGCACCGAGACACACTATGTACCTAATATCTTATAGCCATTTTTGTTGTGATAGATTATTTGTATTCAAAACCAAATTCTGCATTTTCTAAAAATTCCCAATGGACCCGCACAATTCATAAAGAAACTGGATACAAATTACTATGTACTTCATGTTCATAGATTTTGGTCATCATCTTCATTGTGATGCTGTCTAAGATTAGTGGGTATATAACTAAGTGTAAATACATTCATAGTATAGTATCTAGAATCTAGTATAGTAAGTAAGTAGTACGACCATATTAGTTATGACAAAAGATATAAAAGGAAGCTCGAGTTCTACTATTTACAAAATGCTCATGAGGCGATGCACATTCAAACTAGAGAATATGCCGAACATGAATTTGCATGCACACGCACACTTTCCCGCTGGCGCGTACTCACACACCCTCGTTTATGTCGCATGTACAGTCTCTCGTATCCAAGCGGCATTCGAAGCTATTTTATCATACATTCGCGGTCTTTCGATACCCGATGCGGCACATGCTATTCGCCACGATGAGACACCAACTAAAGCCCATTGATTTGTACCCGGTATCAGGCATTGAACTGGAGCTCCGGCATATTCTTCTTGCTGTAATGGTGGGAAAAAGTAGAAAGCAAACAGTAACAACAGATTAGTAAGTAGGCGAGAAATAGCAAATAAAATAAGAAGACACACACAGTGGTTTTGTACTAAATAAAATGTAAAAATATGGATTGTAGGAAAACCATAAATGTAGAGATAAGTTTAAAAGTCTAAATTAATATATTGGGATAGACTCAGGGGTTGCCTCTGAAATACTTTCCGAGTTTTTTTTTCATGCATCAGTTTGCCAATCTATTCTTATAATGAAAGTAGAGGTCATAATTGTAATTCCAACAAACTTGATTTAATCACATTTTCACCGAGTATGGTTAACCTTCAGTTAGAGCTAACCAACAGTTATAGTTGTCTGCCTGAGCGGAGTTTGACCTCTATAACTGTTGATTATCTTTAACCAGAATTGGAGAAAATGGTGGTTATAGACCAATTTTGCTTATCTGAAATAGATTTGTTATCTAACAAAATTTGTTCGAAAAATACAATATATTTTGTTTCGCTAAATGATAGGACATTTATGTGGCCTTTTAGCAGATTAAGAACATTCGCTACATGAAATACAAGAGCGACCTAAGCCACAATTAGTAATTAATTAAGGATCTGGTAAAAATAGCGGACTTGAGTAAACTCCACCCTTAAGTAAAAAAGTGGGCTAAGTATACATAAGTAATATAAGACAATTTCAGAATAAATAAATCATCTATTTGAAATATGCAATTGTTTTGGGTTCGTTTTATATAGATCTTTATAAAATTTTATAAAAATATAAACTCATTTGACTTAAAAAATGTTTACATACATTTTTATGAAAGAAAATCTGTTAATAATAACATAAAGTGCATTTTAGGTCGACGAAAAAAAAAAACAAATCTTAAATGTCATAAGAAGGAAGAATAACACTGTACAACAAATATATTGCCGAAGGGCAAAGTATAAAAGTTTCTGATTTATTTTTGGATTACTAAAGTCGAAAACGAAATTGAGCATTTATAAATGTTGCGAATATCACTATCACATAGAAATAGTGGTTTAGGAACAGTCTCCAAAAAAATTGAGAAACATTGATATTTTTCCGAAAAAACCCGAAAAAAAACTATAAAAAATAGAAAATTATTCTGTTTTATTTTGTAATAGCTAATGTTATAACGAAGAAAACAGTGTATAGATGTAAACGATCTATGAATAAATGTAGAAGTTATAACGCACAAAATAATTTTATAAAAAAATTATGATTTTTAAATTTTTGGTAAAGATTAGATTTGTAAATAAAACATTTTGTTTTATTTTTTGAAGAAAATGTAAATGTTATGACCCTTCTTGTAGAGGTACATGTTATTAAAACCAAAATTTCGTAAAAAAAAAGTGACATGTTTTTTTTTAAATACCTTGCATCTATAATAAGAGTAACTTCTACATTTATTAATTTTCCTCAAATAGTGTTTTCTTTGTCAAGATTCCATCTATTATCATTCTATTATTATTATTCTATTATTTAATTTATTCGAAATCGTTTGGCTACCAGAGGGTTAATTATTGTACAACAATTTCAAACATCAAATTCAAAAAAATATTTTGAAACGTAATAATGAACGAAATTCGCCGAAACTTTCAAGCATTATAATTGATTAAATAATTAATTGGCAAATTTTACTAAAATTTTTGCTCAGGTTTAGTAAAAATTTACTTTGCATTTCCTCTGTTTGCATAACTAAAAGAATTTTCCTTCATAATATTTATGAAGCGATTTCATAAAAATTTTTGCGTAAATTTAGTGCATTTTTTCGTAATATGTATGAAAAATTCATAAATAAAATGAAAATGAAACATTTTTTCATAAACATTTCATATTTCATACAACAAAACTGTTAAATTAGTGAAACTTAGTTTCATAAGATCAAAGATAGATATTAAAGAAACAATTCTTAAATATTATGAAATATGTCATAACCAATAAAATATTTGTGTTATGAAATGTCTTCATAAATACAATGAAGGATTTCATAGTTTTTATGAAATGTTTCATAACTTACAACTAAATTTTTAGTGTATCGACTTTATTCGTTGAAGGCTAGCATTCTCATTTGTCCTCTGTTAACTTTGACATAAGTATGGACCCTGATTTGGGTCAAAGACATATTCATTGCAAAGACTCTCGCAATGGTGGTGTTTTTGCTTTTTTGTTTATATTGGAAACTTCAGTATAAATTATTACTATTTATGAAACTCTTTCATAAAAATAATGAAGTTTCTTCATAAAATAATAAACTTGTATGACAAAAGTTAATCGAATGATAAAATTATATAACACTTTTCATTGATTTGTGCTTTATGAAACATGTTTCATTCCTTTTATGAAATGTTTCTTTAGCGACTTTTTAATGGAAATTTTCACTGAGGTTAAGACAAAATAATAAATATTATGATGATAATTCTTTCAGTTTAACAATTAGTGAACGTTCACAAAAATTCAAGACTTTCGCTGCAACAGTACTCCGAATATGCTAATTTATAAAAAACGAATAAATCCCCTATATATGTGGGAGGTGCCACGCCCACTGAAAATATCAAGAATTTATATTGCCTATTTTCACCACCGGTTCAGCGTAAACATACTGTGGAAATTTCAAGAAGATCGATCCAGTGGTTTAGGATACTATAAAGAACAAACAAACACAGATTAATTTTTATATATATAGATGAAGCAAAACAATTTGTTTGAATTATTACTTAAATTGAACTTATTTTATTTAAGTTTACTTTTTCCTTAAAAGTTCATCAAAACATTCCTCAATTTGAGTAAATATTTATTTGGTTTTATGAAAAAATTAACACAATTTTGCACCGGTTTCGAAGAAATTTACTTGAATTTATGAAAAATTTAGCAAAATTGTCCTCAGTTTGAATAAATATTTATTTGGTTGATTTTAGAAAAGGTTCATCAATTTTTTGTCCAGTTTTTTACTCGGTTTTTGGGAAAAGTTGAACTAGGACAAAGTGCAAAAGTATCTTTATAACTCAAATATAAAATGAAACGTTTGAGAATTGGTGGTTTAATATTTATATGAATTTTGCAGACTCTGAAGCAAATTCATTTATTTGAAATACTGGTTAATATTTTCCTCAATTTCAGTTCATTTGAACTTATTTTAAATTAACGTCAAGTAAAATCAAGTCAAATAAAATTATATCAAGCAATTATACCCTCACTCTATAGAGCAGGAGGGTATATATCATTTGGGACAGAAAAAAGTGTAACGCATTGAAGAAGTGACTTAAGACCCTAAGTATGTTTGGACCAAATACGTTTCATGACTTTTTAAGGTGTTTGAGCCATGTCCATCAGTCTGTCTGGCTGGTTTGCACGATAACTCTCAAAAAGAGATAAGGAATCGTTTCAAACTTTGCACATGGTAATATTTTTCGCAAACTAGTTTAAGTTCGAAGATGGACGAAATTGCCACGCCCCTTCTGGCACCTCCCACACAAATAGCCCATATTCCAATGATAAATTAAACCCCATATAACTTCCAGACGGATAATCGCAATTTGCTTTATTTTTGTATTTGATAATGGTTTTATAATCACTTTAAGTGTGCTAAATATGA
>OX377620.1:25844623-25994607 GCA_947397865.1 Polietes domitor | reverse complement strand
AAGGCTGAATTTATTACTGGACAGGAAACACATTCAGTTGAGGAGACTGATGTTTTTTTTAAGTTTCTAGTGCTATGTAGTATGTAAATAAATAAAAGAATATGTCTACATAATATGTTTGATTTTATTTAATTTAGATCGGATAACTGAAAGATTTTTCATCTTAGGCGTAATACGGATAAGTGAAACAAATTTCAGTTATCCGAACTACGCTTATATGAAAAACACGGATAACTGAAACAAATGTGTCTCAGTTTTCCACTTTCAGTTAAACGGAGTCGACATTTTTAATTCTATTATAAATAATTGTACATATCCAGACATATTGAAATATACATAGGTGGTTATTCCTATACCAAAGGTAGCTCAGGTAATATATAATAGATAATCTATAATAAATAGTATCTTTGAAAAGATAATACATTCCCAACTATTAGAGTATTTTGAATCGGTGTCTTTATTGAGTCTGTTTAAACCGACTGATAATTACCTGTTTAAGCCTGTTTCGTACTTTTTATACCCTCCACCTCCAGGATAGGGGTACACTAACTTTGACATTCCGTTTGTAACACCTTGAAATATCGACCTGAGACCCTATAATAGTAAGGTGATTTTTTTAAGAGCTTGATAACTTTTTTTTTAAAAAAACGCATAAAATTTGCAAAATCTCATCGGTTCTTTATTTGAAACGTTAGATTGGTCCATGACATTTACTTTTTGAAGATAATTTCATTTAAATGTTGGACCGGCGGCTGCGTCTTAGGTGGTCCATTCGGAAAGTCCAATTTTGGGCAACTTTTTCGAGCAATTCGGCCGGAATAGCCCGAATTTCTTCGGAAATGTTGTCTTCCAAAGCTGGAATAGTTGCTGGCTTATTTCTGTAGACTTTAGACTTGACGTAGCCCCACAAAAAATAGTCTAAAGGCGTCAAATCGCATGATCTTGGGTGGCCAACTTACCGGTCCATTTCTTGAGATGAATTGTTCTCCGAAGTTTTCCCTCAAAATGGCCATAGAATCGCGAGCTGTGTGGCATGTAGCGCCATCTTGTTGAAACCACATGTCAACCAAGTTCAGTTCTTCCATTTTGGGCAAAAAAAAGTTGGATATCATCTCATGGTAGCGCTCACCATTCACAGTTACGTTACGATTCGCATCATCTTTGAAGAAGTACGGTCCAATGATGCCACCAGCCCATAAACCGCACCAAACTGTGACTTTTTCTGGATGCATTGGTAGCTCTTGCAATGCTTCTGGCTGATATTCACTCCAAAATCGACAATTCTGCCTATTTACGTACCCATTGAGCCAAAAATGAGCTTCGTCGCTGAACACAATTTCTTTCTTTCTGAACTTTCTTAACAGAGCACGCATTTTGATAATAAAATTCAATGATTTGCAAGCGTTGCTCGTTAGTAAGTCTATTCATGATGAAAATGTCAAAGCATACTGAGCATCTTTCTCTTTGACACCATGTCTGAAATCCCACGTGATCTGTCAAATACTAATGCATGAAAATCCTAACCTCAAAAAAATCACTCTTTATACATATTCTTGATCGTCATAAAAATTCTAAGACGATCTAGCCATGTTCGTCCGTCTGTCCGTCTGTTGAAAGCTCGCTAGCATCTAAACTAAAGGTTCTAGCTCCTTCAAATTTCCATAAATGCGTCTTATAGTAGTAGATCGGTTGGAAATCGGCCCAAAGGGAAAAAATTTTCCCTCACAAGGACTAAAAATACCCATAATAATTCCTAATATTTTAACTTATTTAAGCATGTTTTTTGAATATGTTTGTTTATATTTGCTTAATATTTGGTATGCGCATTCATAACAGAACCATGCACCATAAAGTGATTCTTATTCGTAGGGACGAAATGGGGCAAATGGTACCTACAGTGTGTACATTCCTCTAATTGAGTAGATATATAATATAAAAGTATTTTTTCCAAATTCGTACTTTTAAGGGGTAAAATGGAATAGAGGGTTAAAAATGGTACCAACCAAACGGTTGCACCTAGAATAATGAAATTCGGTGTATACATTCCGCTGATTTGCGTAGACACGTAAAATAAACGAATTTTTCGAAATGCGTACTTTCTTGGGGTTAAAATGGAAAAAGGGGATAAAAGTAAGTACCAACCAAATGACCGCAGCTAAGTCATGAAATTCGTTGTATACATTACTCTGACTGCGTAGACACGAAAAATAAAAGGTTTTTACATATTCGTACAAGGGAAACAATGGGTACAGAGGAGATAAAATAGTACCAACTAAACGACTACAGCTAGAATGATGAAATTCCGGTGTGTACATCCCTCTAATTGCATAGACACGTTCAAATAAAGAGATTCTAGATAGTCGTACTCTTGAGTGGGTGAAATTGGAAAAAGGGAATAACCAACCAAATGCAGCAGCTGGAATCATGGAATTTGGGTGTATACATTCATTTGATTGCATAGACACTCAAAATAAAAAGATTTTTCCAAATTCGTGCTTATATATATATATATATATATATATATATATATATATATATATATATATATATAAATATATATTATATATATATATATATATATATAGGGGGGTTTCCAACAACAGGTGTTATTTTGAATCACCCGGTATTTCGGTAGCTGTCACTTCTGAAGCTGTTAATCTTTTGATATTTGACAAGTAGAAACTACGCCATTACTAAAAATGGAACGCTACACGCTTCAACAACTTCAAAATTCATAAATGAAAATGATCCGGAATTCCGATCGAAAATCATCTTGATTGATGAGACCCATTTCCACCTAGGTGACTACGTCCAACAAGTAAAATTGTCGCATCTGGGAGCTCGGGAAAACCCAAGAGTTATTGTTGAGAAGCTACTCCATCCTCATCGTGTGACTGCTTGGTGCGGTTTATGGTCGCGTGGGGGTCATTGGAACTTACTTTTTCGAAAATGAGGTTTGATCAACAGTTACGTTGAATGGATTGCGCTATCGAGAGGTAATTAATGATTTTTTATGGTCGGAGTTGGATGGTATTGATCTGGACAACTTTTACTTTCAACAAGACACAAGCAACGAAACCATTACTGTTTTACGGGAAAAGTTTCCGGCCCGTGTTATCTGTCACAATTGGCCACTGAGATCTTGTGATTTAACACCTTGCGACTTTACCACGTGAAAGATAAGGTCTACGCAAACAGTCCAGCGTCGTTTCAAGACTTCAAAGATAAAATTCGTGAGGCTATCGAGGACATAGGGCAGCCACTTTGCGATTTGGTTATGGAAAATTTCATGAAAAGGATATGGTCCTGTAAGCGTGGTCGTGGTGACCATTTGGCCGATGTTGTTATACACTCCACGAGAGTATTATGTCTTTGTGCATTTGTTTGTAACACCCAAAAGGAAGGGAGATAGACCCATTGTTAATTATACCGTGCAATGTCCGTCTGTCTGTCTGTCCATCTATTGTTGTAATCGCGATACAGGTCGCAATTGTAGACAGAACCAAACGAAACTTTGCACAACCAAGTTTTTCGGGATAAGGACGAACGCTATTTAATTTGAAGAAAATCGGTTCAGATTTAGATATAGCCTCCATACGAATTTCACTCCCGATTTGACCCTTTTCACTCTAGATACCACACATTTTAACAGATTTTCTTCTAAATTCGCAAAACACATTTTATTTGAACTTGAAACACCTGTGGTGAAAATGTGTTAGATCGGTTCAGATTTATATATAGCTCCCATACAAAGTTCGCTCCCAATTTGAATTTTTCCGCTCTAGAATCCACATATTTTAACAGATTTTCTTCAAAATTGGCAAAACGCTTTTTATTGATCGGTTCAGATTTAGATATAGCCTCCATACGAATTTCACTCCCGATTTGACCCTTTTCACTCTAGATACCACATATTTCAACAGATTTTCCTCTTAATTCGCAAAACACCTTATATTTCAACTGAAAACTCCTGTGGTAAAAATGTGTTAGATCGGTTCAGATTTATATATAGCTCCCATACAAATTTCGTGTCCAATTTGAATTTTTCCGCTTAGAATCCACATATTTTAACAGATTTTCCTCTTAATTCGCAAAACACCTTATATTTCAACTGAAAACTCCTGTGGTAAAAATGTGTTAGATCGGTTCAGATTTATATATAGCTCCCATACAAATTTCGTGTCCAATTTGAATTTTTCCGCTTAGAATCCACATATTTTAACAGATATTCTTCAAAATTCGCAAAACACCTTTTATTTCAACTGGAAACACTTGTGGTAAAAATGTGTTAGATCGGTTCAGATTTATATATAGCTGCCATACAAATTTCGGTCCCAATTTGAATTTTTCCGCTATAGAATCCACATATTTTAACAGATTTTCTTCAAAATTGGCAAAATGTCTTATATTTAAACTAAAATTGAGCATAACACGTTATACTTCAACTAGAAGAATTTGTTGTGAAAGTTAGTCACTTCATTCCATGTTTGGATATAGCCCCGATACAAATATTATTCTCGATTTGACAAATTGGGCCAGGTCATATTAGCCTGTGATTAGGAAACATACAAAAAATTTCCCGTTTTCACTCTTTTATTGAATTGCATTGTATTCCGATAGAAAGTGGAGTGTATCATATAGTCGGCCCCGCCCGACTTTAGCCTTTCCCTACTTGTTTGTCATGCAGACCACCGCTGTGTTGAGATGAATATAACTTTTCTTTTGGACAAGAACACATTGTATTGTAGCGAAATGCCATGATTATCCCGAAAGGAAAAGGTGAGCGAAATATGTCAAACCTTGTGGTTTTCTGTTGACCCAGGACTGAAGGAAGTGCACAAATCAATTTGCTGGAAATCAATGTTTATAAAGGTAAGTAATTTAATAGAAACGATATGGTCACCTAAGTAAATAACTAAATTTCATTGGCTCAGCGGGACTTCATCAATAACATTGTCATGAATCCCTGCTGAGATTGAAAGGTTACATTTCATTTACCTCTGACCGAAAGTACTCTGAACTTTATTTAAATGAACTATTTAAGGTCAACAAAAGCGTAAAAAATTGTAACAAATATTTCATAAATGAACTTTGTGGCCCAACTTCACCCCCCCTGGTTTTTCAGTTGCAAAGATTCTGACCCCAAACCTCGTATATGGCCGCCTATTGTGAAAATTACTAATTATCACCCACAGATTATTTACATTCTGGCCGCAAACATATTTTATGTCTGCCTATGTGTGAAAGCCAAGCGAGCGAGTGTTTGCGTGCATGTGTGTGTGTGAATAATGTCCTGACAAATGTGGCCCAGATGATTTTAATATGTCTGTAGGTATGTAACTCGCTGGCTTGGTGGTGGTCTGTGCGAGTGCGAGTGCGAAGAACAAAATCAAACATCCAAATGTCCACCACATAATATACGACATATGGTTATTTGGTTGGTCTCTTGGTCACTTGCTCGGTCGGTTGGTTGGTCATATGGTCTCGCAACATAAAATGTGATTTTCTTTCGTTTCATTATTTATGGCCAACAATAAACGTTTGTTTAACTGCCCATCTATGATAGTCCACGCTTAGGACCAAACCAAACACAGTCCACACAAGCAACAAAATAGCCAGCAAATGCTTATCATTTGATAACATAAGCCACAGTTACAGATTACAAAGACACACAAAGAGACACACAACGAGACAATGAGAGACAAAAACGACAAGAACAAAATTGAAAGAAATATTCTTAATTTTTAACCGATTTACATATGAACGAGTCAAACGTGACTGGCATCAACAAAAGTCTATCCGTGGTGGTTTTCCCAGTGAGCGAGAGAGAAAAATTAAATATAAATTCCAGCAGCTTAAGCCAATAATCGTTTTTCGATTGAACAGCCCAGAAGGATAACATATCTTAAAACTTAAACTGGCAGTTTAAATGTGCGTAAATTGCCCTTAGAAATGACCGAAATGTAACCCACACTCTCGTCGATGATATTTTCTATTAAAGTTCGCTTAAATTGTTTGGCATTTTCTACAACTTTGAAAAAGTGTAACTCGCAGTTGTTGGAAATCAATATATTTTGGAAATGAATATATTTGAAAATAAAGGTGATAGTCACCTACATAGTCACATACGCACATATTTCTATACCCTACACCACCATCAGCTGAATAGATTTAGCGATGTATATCTGTCCATCTGCAGTTGGTATTTCCACCTAAAGTTTTTACAAGTCACAATTGTTGACCGATCGCTATGTAATTTGGCAAAGTACTGCTTTTGGGCTGCGAACGGTCGCCCTTGGGAGATAGGATACATGTAGTATGATTTTTTAGTTCCTTATTAACTTTTGAAAAGTAAGAACTCAACAATTTTTAGTAGAACAAAAGTTATTGAATTTTGGCCGAGGGATTTTCATTCTGAAACATTGTGGAGCGGCAATATGTAAATTTTGTTCAACATTCATTAAAATCAAACTATATTTGGCACAAACATAATTTTGGCATCATAATAAAACTAAGAAACCACAATTTCTAATAAAAAAAATTTCAGTACAAAATCTCTTAAATAAAAAAAAGAAATTACGTTTTTTCAATTTTCAAAATCTGAAAAACGTGACAATCTGTAATACAAAAAAAATAATTTTTTTTCTTCACATTATGATGAAATACGTAAAAATATGTTAAAAAAAAAACAAAAAAAATTTTTATCTTTAAAATCGAAAAATACAAAAAGCAGTCAATTTTTGGTCGATTTCTAAAATATATCCGATTTCCTGATTTTTAATGTTAATATCTCAAAATAATTCTTGGCTCCTTGCTTAATTTTCGGTTTTTAAAGAACTCAAAAATGTCTACTAGAACAAAAGTTATCGAATTTTGGTCGATTCTGAACCACTGTGCACCAGTGCAAAATTCGAGTGTAAAATATCTTAGGAGCGAAACAATTCGACAAAATCGAAAAAATAAAATACGTTTTTTAATTTTTAAAATTTGAAAAAGATGAAAATCTGATATACGAAAAATAATATATTTTTGTCAGTTCATTATAAAAAATATGTAAAATAATGTTAAAAACATTAAAAAAAAAACATTTCTTTGAAATCGAAAAATACGAAAAGTAGTCAACCTGGGGATAATTTCTATTTGCCCGATTTTCAATGTCAAAATAATCATTAAGTCCTTGTACAGGGTTTTCCAACAATGGGTGTTATTCTGAATCATCCGGTATTTCGGTAGCTGTCACTTTTGATCATTGACCTTTGACAAGTAGAAACTAAACCATTATGAACAAGTAAAAACGGCGTTAAGTTCGGCCAGGCCGAATTTTATATACCCTCCACCATGGATTGCATTCCACAGAGGTTGTTGGTTTTCGGAGAAGTGCAGTAATATTACAGGAAAATATAAATTTTTTAATATAGCCAAACCAAAACAAAAACAAATATTGAAAAAATAATTTTATAAAAAAATATAACATTTTAATTATTTCAAACCATTATTTATTTCAAATAAAAAATAAATATTCTTATATTTTTATTTGCAAAAAGCTTGAATACCATAAATATCGGTAGATAGTGGGTGCTGCAGTTGGTTGTATTTCCATTCTATTTTAATTCCAAAAGTACAAATTTTGAAAATCCATATCAGACGTACATAGTGCAAAATAACCTAATTTCATGATTCAACCAATTTTTGCCGTAAAAGAAAAAGTACGAATTTGGAAAAAACTTTTTATTTTGCGTGTCTATGCAGTCAGAGGAATGTATACACCGAATTCCATGATACCAACTGCGCACATTTGACTGGTACCATTTTTACGTTTCTACGCAATTACAATTCCATCATTCTAGGTGTAGTCGTTTAGTTGGTACTACTTTTATCCCTCTGTACAATTGTATCCCCTGAAAGTACGAGTTTCGATAAATCCGTTTATTTTCCGTGTCTACGCAGTCAGAGGAATGTATACTCCGAATTTCATGACTCTAGCTGCGATCATTTGATTGGTACTATTTGTATCCCTTTTTTCATTTTAACCCCAAAAACTACGAATTTTGAAAAATCCGTGTATTTTACTTGTCTATAGACATTACATATGTAATGTATACACCGAATTTCATTATTCTAGGTACAACCGTTTGGTTGGTACCATTTTTATCCCTTTATTCACATTTTATCCCGTAAAAGTACGAATTTGGAAAAAATACTTTTATATTATGTATCTACTCAATTAGAGGAATATACACGCCGAATTTCGTGTTTTTAGCTGTTGTCGTTTAATATGTACCATTTTTGTTAAACCTAGTTTAACCATATTTTAGTTTATGAACTAATTTGTAATGAGGTTTTCCAAACCCTGATATTTGTGTAAATTTGGCATTATTTTTAAGTTTAAATTCGCTCTGCTTCCATTATTGTACACAAACCGAGGTTTCTTCTATTAAATAAAGCAAATATCGGCCTCTTTTATTCACGTCAGCCGAAGGAACCACAACTCAAAAATAAAGTATACAATCCTTAATCCATACTCAATAAAATCTCTTCTCATTTTCTCTAGTAAAGACAATCGAAGACTTCAAACATTTGTAAGTGTTTGTAGGTAGTTTTCTGCGCTCTGAAAACTACACGCCTTTCCCAAATTATACACAAAGTCCTGCTCAACTTTGTTCAATTTTTATCCCTTTTTTACCCATTTCACCCCCTACAAATAAGAATCACTTAATGGTGCACGTTTTTGCTATAAGGGGAATGCGCATACCAAATATCAGGCAAATATAAACAGACATATTCAAAAAAACATGCTTAAATACCTTAAAATATTAGGGATTATTATGGGTATTTTTAGTCCCTGTGAGGGAAGACACATTTATGGAAAATTTGAACGTTCTACCTCCTTTCGTTTAGATGGTAGCGTGCTTTCAACAGACGGACATGACAAGATCGTCTTAGAATTTTATGACGATCAAGAATATATATACTTTATAGGGTCTCAGGTCGATATTTCAAGGTGTTACAAACGGAATGACAAAGTTAGTATACCCCCATCCTGGAGGTGGAGGGTATAAAAATGGAGCGATACACGGTTGAACAACGCATTGAAATTATTAAAATTCACTACAAAAATGGTGAAAATCTTGAAGTCACAGTTCGCAAAACTAAAGCATTTTTGGGTCGTCGTGAAGTACCTAGTCGGACTGCAATACAGAAATTGGTGGAAAAATACGAGCATCTGGGGCTCGGAAAACGCAAGAGTTATTGTTGAGAAGCCTCTCCATCCCCATAGTGTGACTGTTTGGTGCGGTTTATGGTCCGGCGGGTCATTGGGCCTTTCTTTTTCGAAAATGAGGTTGGATCAACAGATACGGTGAATGGATTGCGCCATCGAGAGACGATTTTGTATGGTCGGAGTTGGACGGTATTCATCTGGACAACGCTTACTTTCAACAAGATTGCGCTACGTGCCACACAAGCAACGAAACCATTGCTCTTTTACGGGAAAAGTTTCCGGACCGTGTTATCTCTCGAAGAGGTGATCACAATTGGCCACCGAGATCTTGTGATTTAACACCTTGCGACTTCTTTCTTTGTGACCACGTGAAAGATAAGGTCTACGCCAAAAGCCCAGCATCGATTCAAGACCTCAAAGATGGAATTCGTGAGGCTATCGAGGACATAGGGCAGCAACTTTGTGATTTGGTGATGGAAAATTTCATGAAAAGGATATGGTCCTGTAAGCGTGGTCGTGGTAGCCATTTGGCTGATGTTGTTTTTCATTATTAACGGCATACCTTCCTCTTTACTATGAATGAAACATCCGATCATTTATCTCAAAAAATGGCATTTTTCTTTGAATACCAAAATAACACCTCTTGTTGGAAAACCCTGTATTATTCCAATTTTTTACAGAACTTAAAAATATTTACTAGAAAAAAAGTTACTGAATTTTTGCAGATTGATTTTAATTCTACAGCACTGTGAGCTTTAAATCCACATCTTATATCGGATCTTGATCAAATTTTCCTGATCAAGATATATTTTAATTAGCAAGAAATATCGTGCACGTGAACATAGCGGTCCTTCGTCCCATACAAAATTCACTCCGATTTACCACCTCTAACTTCTTCATAATTTCTCTCAAACATTATCAAAAATGACCCCGAAATATGTATGGGCGATTTTGCATATAAAAAATTGGAATTCTTCACACAAAAAATTCGGCCAATATTTCATAAAGACAAATTTGAAAAATTTCCCATATTGGGACACTTGGGACATGTAAAATGTGGCCTATTTTGTTTGAGCGTTTTTGCGTTTATTTTTGATCATAATTTATAAAATTGCTGAACTTTCTTTTTATACCCTCACTCTACAGAGTAGGAGGGTATATATCATTTGGGACAGAAAAAAGTGTAACGCATTGAAGGAGAGACTTAAGACCCCAAGTATGTTAGGAACAAATCAGTTTCAAGACTTTTTAAGTTGTTTGAGCCTTATCCGTCCGCCAGTCCGTCTGGCTGGCTGATGTACACGATAACCCTCGAAAGGAGCTTTGGAATCAATTCAAACTTTGCACATGATAATATTTTTCCAAAACTTAGTTTAAGTTCGAAGATGGGCGAAATTGCCATGCCCCTTCAGGTACCTCAGACACAAATGACCCATATCCCAATGTTAAATTCGAGCGAATCTAACGTTCACACGGATATTCGGAATCACATATATTTTGATAGACAATTTAAGTGTACGAAATATGGAGGGTTTTTTCCATGCCCCTTACTGTGCATCGCCTAAACTATGCACAATTAATGTGTTACTGTGAAATTTGATATTTGGCAATGCTTTTATAGAAGTTGTACTCATATGGAATATGGGCAATATTGGCACACCCCTTCTGGTATCTCCCACACAAAGTGGCATAAACTTTTTTTACAATAAAACCGCCATAACATCCATACCGGTAGTCAAAATCATTTGCAATTTGATATCTGAAAATACTTTTATAATCACTTTAAACTTAAAAAATATTTACGCTTTAGCCACGCCTAAATTGTCTAAATTATTTAGACAATTATTTCTTAATTTCATTTTAAATTAGCAACTCTAAAAATTATTTATTTCGAAAAATATAGTTCAACGCTCATTTCCAGCAAAAAAAGTACTTGCTAAAAATTCATTCTAAACAGTATCTCAAATGCGAAATTTTCTTTTAAAATATATTAAATATTATAAATTAAAATTCTAATTTTATTTCCGGAATTAAGAAGTAAATTTATTTATACTATTTCTTTCATTTATAGAAAATGTAAAATAGGCAAATATTTTGATGATTGAGTAAAAGATTTTAATAGTCTGTCTTATGGGTAGGATACATTTTTGATTTGAACTGTGATATTGTCCTGGCTCAAGACCATCTTGTATCTACATTCAATAGAATGTAAATTTGTTTACAAATGGCATGGTGACATTTATTACTTGGCTGCAGACTACCACGATCATGATTTCAACCATGTCAAAAGTCTTTTCAAAAAGGATAAATTTTATTTATTTTTTATTGGATAAATTATGACTACAGTATGTACTAACAAAACTGAGAAGAATAAGTTGTTCGCATATCAAAACTAGTTAAAAATAATTTTTATGAAACTCTATTTGTAGTGTTCACTCTTAATCGTATCCAAAAATTAATGGCTACCTTACCTATGAGAATATCATGTAAGCATCAAACATGCAGTGCTTCAAATCACTCATTGGAATGATGTTACTGGGATCTCTAAATGAACCCATTCCTCCCAATGACAACCCTATGTAAAAATCATACATGATTCGCCCAAAAAAGAAATACTTCTATATCACCTTTTCATCAGCTGAACAACTAGTGAGCGAAAATTCAAAAAAAAAATTTATAGCCATTGCACACTGGTCCCAAATCCATTTTTATGACATAAAGTCGAAAAATAAATATTTTGCACATTTACTAGACATAACACACTTAAACAATTAAAAAAATGGGTGGATTGGACCCCGCCTCCCACATAAACTCAATATATAACTAACATAATTATCACCCTGTATTGGTACAGGGTGACCAAAAACAAAATTTTATGAAAGCTTAAAGTAAAGAAGCTTAGACTTTGATGAAATGTGTTTTTGTGAACATTATCACAAAAACAAAATATACCATACAAATAGACTACTTGGCGCTGCAATTAAAATAATTATTTCAGGAAATAATATAAAAGTGTGCAGAAAAGTGAACGACGTTAAATAAAATTTTAAAGGTTATTGAAAGTCCCTTAAAAATGAGTCTTGACGGGTCTCATACACAAAATTATTCAGAGATATGATCAAATATGTGTACTATGACTAATCGAAAACTGTGCTGAAATAAATTGGCAATTGTAGGAGTTTGCCCAAAATGTTGTCGAGATATTAATACCACCATAAACTACATACTTAGACGAACACTTTCACATTTACACTTTGAGTCAAGTTGAGCCCTACATATATCTTTTAGTCCACGACACATATAGTTAATGTTCACTACGAAAGACATATCACAACACTTATGGAAACTGACAAGACCACAATAATCACATAATGTTAAATATAATTTTTTAACTACTTATGCAGGTCTTCATATTTTATTATTTTCTTTTTACGTCTTAATTTTAAGTATTTCGTATTAACTGCTTTAGACCCGAATTAATTCCATTTGTTTTGAACGACAAACTTTAAATACCTTTCAGGTTTGCGTTGTTGCCACCCAGTTTTATCTAATACGGGAAGAATTTTTGTTTTTTTATTTATTTATTTATTATGAATTACAATACAAAGTAAATTTACATTCTAATTTTGGGTCCAGGGATTGAACCGGAGTGACTAAGACCATAGTAGCTAGTTATTTGCAGCGACAGACCAGAGCCTCTGGTGGGAATCGAACCCACGACCCTCACGCTGATAGCCGAGCACGCTACCAACTCGACTACCGGGGCTCTCAGAATTTTTGTATGTTTCGTAATCATAGGCTAATATGACCTGGTTCGATTAGTCAAATCGATAAGAACATTTATCGGGGCTATATCCAAACATGGAAAAATGTGACTAACTTTCGCAATAAGTTCTTCCAGTTCAAATATAACGTGTTATGCTCACTTTGAAGAAATTCGGTGAAAATTCGTGGTTTCTGGAGCGGAAAAATTAAATCGGGACCGAAATTTGTATGGGAGCTATATATAAATCTGAACCGATCTAACACAATTTTTACCACAGGTGTTTCCGGTTGAAATATAAGATGTTTTGCCAATTTTGAAGAAAATCTCTTGTAATAAAGGGTGATTTTTTAAGAGCTTGATAACTTTTTTAAAAAAAAAAAACGCATAAAATTTGCAAAATCTCATCGGTTCTTTATTTGAAACGTTAGATTGGTCCATGACATTTACTTTTTGAAGATAATTTCATTTAAATGTTGACCGCGGCTGCGTCTTAGGTGGTCCATTCGGAAAGTCCAATTTTGGGCAACTTTTTCGAGCATTTCGGCCGGAATAGCCCGAATTTCTTCGGAAATGTTGTCTTCCAAAGCTGGAATAGTTGCTGGCTTATTTCTGTAGACTTTAGACTTGACGTAGCCCCACAAAAAATAGTCTAAAGGCGTCAAATCGCATGATCTTGGTGGCCAACTTACCGGTCCATTTCTTGAGATGAATTGTTCTCCGAAGTTTTCCCTCAAAATGGCCATAGAATCGCGAGCTGTGTGGCATGTAGCGCCATCTTGTTGAAACCACATGTCAACCAAGTTCAGTTCTTCCATTTTGGGCAAAAAAAAGTTGGATATCATCTCACGGTAGCGCTCACCATTCACAGTTACGTTACGATTCGCATCATCTTTGAAGAAGTACGGTCCAATGATGCCACCAGCCCATAAACCGCACCAAACTGTGACTTTTTCTGGATGCATTGGTAGCTCTTGCAATGCTTCTGGCTGATATTCACTCCAAAATCGACAATTCTGCCTATTTACGTACCCATTGAGCCAAAAATGAGCTTCGTCGCTGAACACAATTTCTTTCTTTCTGAACTTTCTTAACAGAGCACGCATTTTGATAATAAAATTCAATGATTTGCAAGCGTTGCTCGTTAGTAAGTCTATTCATGATGAAATGTCAAAGCATACTGAGCATCTTTCTCTTTGACACCATGTCTGAAATCCCACGTGATCTGTCAAATACTAATGCATGAAAATCCTAACCTCAAAAAAATCACTCTTTATATGGTATCTAGAGTGAAAAGAGTCAAATCGGGAGTGAAATTCGTATGGGAGCTATATGTAAATCTGAACCGATCTGACGCATTTTCACTATGGGTGTTTCTTGGACAAATATAATATTTTTCGCCCAATTTGAAGAGGATCTGATACAATATGTGGTTTCTAGAGCGGAAAAAGTCAAATCGGGAGCGAAAGTCAATATGGGAGCTATATATAAATCTGAACCGATCTGACCTATTTTCACCATAGGTGTTCCTAGTTTAAATATACGATGTTTTGCCAAATCTGAAGACAATCTGATACAATATGTGGTTTCTAGAGCGGAAAAAGTCAAATCGGGAGCGAAAGTCAATATGGGAGCTATATATAAATCTGAACCGATCTGACCCATTTTTACCACAGGTATTTCTAGTTGAAATATATAATATGGTTTGCCAATTCTGAAGAAAATCTGCTGTTATATGTGGTATCTAGAGTGAAAAGTGTCAAATCGGGAGTGAAATTCGTATGGGGGCTATATCTAAATCTGAACCGATTTTCTTCAAATTATATAGCGTTCGTTCTTATCCCGAAAAACTTCGTTGTGCAAAGTTTCATTTGGTTCTGTCTACAATTGCGACCTGTATCGTGATTACAATAATAGATGGACGGACAGACAGACGGACATTGTTAAATCGATTCAAAAGTGATTCTAATTCGATCGGTATAATTAACAATGGGTCTATCTCTCTTCCTTTTGGGTGTTACAAACAAATGCACAAAGACATAATACTCTCGTGGAGTGTATAAATATGGATTTGGGACCAGTGTGCATTGGTACGTATACGCAATATTTGAAATATTATTAATTACCAGCACTCATACGCCCCAAGGCCGTTAAAGATATAAATGCTCACGAGAAATGAACTTATTTAATAAAAACTTATGAACTTATTTAAAAATAAAAATGGATTATTTATGACTTTTTTTAAATAAACAAATATAAACCATGTTAGAACTGAATAGGTCTCCATATCGCCACTTAAATGTAACACACTTATTAATTTTTCATGAGAAGCAAAAAACCTAATTTAATAAATTCTCTATTTTTTGATAGAGATGCATATAATTTTCTGAGATTTTATAGTTCAGTCATCTATATATATAAAAGAGTTGCGTTACTGACCACAGACCAAACGGCTCATCAAATTTTCAGGGTAGTTCCCAAATATGACGTAGACATCGACTAAGAAAGGGTTTTACGAAATTCGTATTTTTAGGGGGTAAAATGGGACAAAAAGGGATAAACATCGAACCTTCGTCCTGACTAAACGGCAGTAGCTAGAAACATGAAATTCGGTGTGTTCCTTGCACTGACCATGCAGAAGAGCTACAAATAGGTATTTTTCGAAATTTGTACTTTTAAGGGAGAAAAGAGACAAAAAGGGATACAAATTGTACCAATTTAAGAATTGCAGCTAGAATCGTGAAAATCAGTATTTAGATTCCTCTGGCCATGTAGAAGCGCGTTAAAATTGGATTTTTCAACATTTGTACTTTTAAGGGTTGCGAGGGACAAAAAGGGATAAAAATGGTACCAACTAAATTATTGTAGCTAGAATCTTGAAATTTGATATTTAAGTTATTCTGACCATGTAGAAGCGCATTAAAATTTGATTTTTCGAAATTTATAGTGCTAAGTGGTTAGAGGGACAAAAAGGGATAAAAAGGGTACCAATTTAAGACTTGCAGCTAGAATCGTGATAATCGGTATTTACATTCCTCTGGCCATGTAGAAGCGCGTTAAAATTGAATTTTTCACAATTTGTACTTTTAAGGGTTGCGAGGGACAAAAAGGGATGAAGGGATGGTACTAATTTAAGTATTGCAGCTATAGTCGTGAAATTAGGTATTTAAATTCCTCTCGCCACATAGAAGCGGAATATAAATGCATTTTGTACTATTAAGGGTTGCGCGGGACAAGAAGGGATAAAAATGGTACCAACTAAAGTATTGCAGCTAGAATCTTGAAATTTGATATGTAAGTTCTTCTGACCATGTAGAAGAGCAGTATAATTGGATTTTTCGAAATCTGTACTAATAAGAAGTGAGTGGGACAAAAAGGGATGAAAATGGTACCAACTAAAGTAATGCAGCTAGAATCTTGAAATTTGATGTATAAGTTCTTCTGACAATGAGAAGCGCAGTAAAATTGGATTTTTCGAAGCGGGACAAAAAGGATAAAAATAGTACCAACTAAATTATTATAGCAAGAATCGTTAAATTTCGTATGTAAATTTCTCTGACCATTAAAATTGGATTTTTCAAAATTTTTACCTTTAAGGGTTACGAGGGACAAAAAGGAATAATAATGGTACTAATTTAAGTATTGCAGATATAGTCGTGAAATTTGGGCGAAAATTCCTCTGGCAACGTAGTCTATGTTGCAAATAAATGGATAATTTTACTTTTAAGTGGAGAGTGGGATCAAAATGTATTATTTTTCGAATAATAGGGGTCTGCGCTTGTAATTTTTTGTTAAAAACTTTGTAGAAAATGATACAAAATATATATACGAAGGGAGTTCAGCTAAAACAGTACACATCAACAAGCACATTCCTTTGACTGTATATGAGTGCTATGTTTCCAATTTACTATTTTAGAAAAGAAAATAAATACTATCCTAAAACAGAGACGGATAATAACAAATACCTGGCTTTTTCGCGTGCGAAGCAGCGGATACTGCTAGTATGTCTATATATACAAAAATATAAAAATGTAAGTTTATTAGTAGGAGTCAAAATAACGCTACTCCACTAAAGAAAATATTTGTAGATTTTTGTTTTGTTATAAAATCTTTATTTATTTCCGCAGTAATATCAAATTTTGTCATATTGTATTCCGTAACAAATACAAAATTTGAATTTTTGATTTTTTATTCCTAAATTCTTTTATTTTCTAAATAAAGTGTTTGTTTGCCTTCTCTGGCAAAATTATTTCTTGAAAATTTCGAGAAATTCCTGTCCTTACACAGAATTCAAAATGTATAAAGCAAAAGAACTCAACCCTCCATATATCATAAATTCCATCTCTTGTCTATATTTCGAATTCAAATAGGGGCTGCCGCTATCCATCCATCCTAGCATTGTACACCCCAAATATTTAAGTTCATATGCAAATATACAAATAGCCAGCATGTTTCCATGCTGTGCCAGGCATGACAAGGTGCTGCTGCTGTATGGTCAGAGTACATATATCACAGATGGTGGGTCATGACTGACTCCACGTATTTGCTGTCTGCATCAGTTGTTGTATCGTTGTATCATTCCGATGTTCACTGCCTGATTCAGTGACCACAAACACCTAACCGCATTGTTGCAACCATAAATATTTGCCAAGCCGTAACCGAGAGAGAGAGAGTGGACCTATCAAATTGTTAAATGTTCCATAGAGAATGTCAACAAATTCATTGATCCCAATTCAATTAGGGCCGTACTGTAGCCACAGCTTTCAGTTCAGCTGGGTTGGAATATATCGAAACTTTGTTGGCCAGTGTTTGTAAAACAAATTTGTGTATTATTTTGTGTAACTTTGTTTCTATTATTTTTGTTTTTTCTTTTTTTTCTTGTTTTTCGTTTGGTCGTCGGTGGTTAAACTCATTATAGATTTTTGTTAATATCCATTTAGTCATTATGGGGCACACACACGCACACGCATACGCATACATGGTCATAGACATACAGCCACAGCCACAGATACACTCGCATCTCGTTTATGATAATGTTTATAATCACATTAGAATTTGTATTGGAATACATACAAACGAACGATGTGATGCGATGCGATGGTAAAATTATTCGTTATTATGGCTTATGGAAATGAAGATAATGTCCCTAATGATGATGCAGCGGATGACAACGTTGACGATGATGATGATGATGCTGATGACGAGGCCGACTACGTCGACGTTGACGTCGATAATTATCAGGATGCTGGCGATGATAATAACTACAATCATGGTCGTGATTAAGATGTATCCCATAAAAACAATAATCAGCCATCGCACAGTGGGGGGAGTTGTGAGAAAAAAATCCATTAAATATTTAGATTGTAGCTGATGTTCTGTGGAGCTTAAATTTTGTTTATGGATGATGTACAGTTTTTGGAATATGACATTAGAATAGGAATCATACGATATATATAGAATAGTGATGAAATTGTCAAATTGTTTTTAACCAATTGTGTAGTTTTTCCCAATGTTTCGTTAACCTTTTTCAACTTCTTCAGCGGCATTTATTACCAAAAATCCTAACAATAAAAAATATTGAGGAATTCCATGTAAAGCCAACCAAGGTCCGATTTTGACGAAATTTTGTGAGTTTGGTTTTGCAAGATATTATGTTAGATGAAAACTGTGGCAACATTGTAACATTGTAACGTTGCAGTTTTGCATATTTTACAAGACGTGGTTTTGATACCACATCTTTTCGATATTTTTCCGGTAAAAACTAACAATTCAGAAAAAAAATCTCAAGAAAAAAGTAAAAACGGCAACATTTGTATGAAACCTATACATAAATCTGAACCGATTTGACCCATTTTCACTACAGATGTTTCTAGTTTCAATAGAATATATTGTGCCAAATTTTATCAAAATCGGTTGAATTATATGGTTTTTAGAACAGAAAAAAAATATATATAAATCTGAACCGATCTAATACAGGGTTTTCCAACAAGAGGTGTTATTTTGGTATTCAAAGAAAAATGCCATTTTTTGAGCTAAATGCTCGGATGTTTATTTCATAATAAATAGGAAGGTATGCCGTAAATAATGAAAAACAACATCAGCCAAATGGCCACCACGACCACGCTTACAGGACCATATCCTTTTCATGAAATTTTCCATAACCAAGTCGCAAAGTGGCTGCCCTATGTCCTCGATAGCCACGAATTCTGTCTTTGAGGTCTTGAATCGACGCTGGGCTGTTGGCAAAGACCTTATCTTTCACGTGGTCCCAAAGGAAGGAGTCGCAAGGTGTTAAATCACAAGATCTCGTTGGCCGATTGTGATTACCTCTTCGAGAGACAACACGGTCCGGAATAGTTTCGTTGCTTGTGTGGCACGTATCGCCGTCTTGTTGAAAATAAACGTTGTCCAGATCAATACCATCCAACTCCGACCATACAAAATCATTAATCGCCTCTCGATGGCGCAATCCATTCACCGTAACTGTTGATCCAACCTCATTTTCGAAAAAGTAAGGTCAAATGACCCCGCCTGACCATAAACTGCACCAAACAGTCACACGATGATGATGGAGAGGCTTCTCAATAATAACTCTTGGGTTTTCAGAGCCCCATATGCGACAATTTTGCTTGTTGGCATAGCCACCGAGGTGGAAATGGGCCTCATCAGCCAAGATGATTTTTCGATGGCATTCCAGATCATTTTCATTCATCAATTTTAATAATTTCAATGCGTTGTTGAATCGATTTAACGATGTCTCTCTCCATCCGTCTGCTGTCCATCTAAGTTTGTTCGCACTCTACAGGTCGCAATTGTTGTCCGATTATCATGAAATTTGGCAGAAGTTCCTTTTTTGGGCCAAGGACGATCGGTATTTAATTTGGAGGAAATCGGTTCATATTTAGATATATCCCCCATACAAATGTCGCTCCCGACTTGACTTTTCCACTCTAAAATCCACATTTTGTACCCGATTTTCTTTAAAATTGCCACAACATTTTATAATCGAAGTAGAAAAACCTATGTAAAAATTGGGTAAGATCTGCTCAGATTTAGATATAGCCCCCATACAAATCTCGCTCCCGACTTGACATTTTCCGCTCTAGAAACCCCATATTGTACTCGATTATCTTTAAATTTGGCACAACATCTTACAATCCAACTAGAAACACTTGTGCAGAAATAAGGTAAGATCGGTTCAGATTTAGATATAGCCCGCATACAAATTTCGCTCCCGATTTCACATTTTCTGCGCTAGAAACCACATATTGTACCCTTTTGATTGATTGAAGATGAGAAGAGGATGTCGAAGAAATGTTATTGAATGCAACAACAAATAAACATTGGAGTAGAAGGTCCATGGTGTGTAATAAGATGCTGCTGATTCGAGTGATGAAGGAGATGAAGAGGTTACAAATGTTTCGCCGTCTTAAATAAAATATTTTTTGTAGTTTTTATTATATTTTATTTTTTATAATTTAACTGGGATAATGTCCTGGCTCAAGACCATTTTGCATCTCTATTTAATAGAATACAAATTTATTTACAACTGTCATGGTGACATTTATTACTTGGCTGCAGACTACCACGATCATTATTTCGACCATGTCAAAAGTCTTTTCAAGTTGCTTCGCAGCGGCTTTTTAACATCAAACCCGGCCTCTATAAGGAGTTGATTCTCACAAACGAACGAGAAGCACAACTCACTTGCCGAATTTGCGTTTAAAAAATAGCACCAAGTAATAAAGTACACATGCCATCTTACAAGCATCTCATTGAGTTGCATATGTAAGTATGTATATATGCAGGTATAGTTACCCAGCAATACATCTGCCGTGCCAACGCTCATTTGTTTTAGTTTTTTAGTTTGTATGATTAAAAATCAATATTTTGAAAGATTTTTGCATTTTGAAAATTATATTAAAACCATAACGTTCAATTATTTGAATGTAATAAGTATTAACATCAGAAGCGTTTCATCTGTTGAAAAATTTAATCAGTTTAAGTCTTTTCTGGCTGGTTTTCCTAAACTGCCACATATTATTGCGATTCAGGAGACATGGTTCCGAAAAGATTTGACTCAGTTATATTCAATAGTTATGTTATAGTTATAGTTATGGTGGTACGTCAGTGTATGTATATGAAAGCCTTCATTATTCTGTTGACGTTTGTAAAAGTGATAGTTTTCTCGAGGTAGTAACAATTACTTTGGATAATTTTAAAATCAACAACAAACCATTGACACTAATTTCATTTTATCGGTCACAGAAATGTGAAGTTATTGATTTTATTAGAATGCTTGACAAGGCGTATTTATAAAGGTGATAGCAGGAGCCCAGCTGACTGAAATTGTTTTCATTCAAAAGTAACCGAAACTATCGAATCCCATATATTTTGCTTTGACAGTATGGCTCACCATTCAAAAAATTACTTGTATTTTGTTGTTGCCGAATTTGTTGTTGTTCTAGTGCTATCACCTGTATAAATATGCCTTGATGCTTGATGTTCTAAATATTAAACGAACGTGCTCATAAGCCTATTATAGTGCTCGGTGATGCTATTGTTATATTGATGTTTTTCAGAATCCACACTATAACGAGTTGCGAACGTTGTTTCAGAACTATGATTGTGATAACTCTCACAACTTGGTAACTAGGTAACTTTTCCGAAAGGATTTATGTTGACTCTATAGAGTGTGACTTATCTGATCACAATATAATTTGCTGTATGATCAGAAGTAGATTAGTTGTTACGAATCATATAGAAATTTCTAAGAGCTATTGTGAGTATTCCAAGGCCAGAAATATTTTGAGAAATAATTTACCGATTGATTGTGCTTTGTTAAATGCTTCGGATCTAACCGATGCTTTGGTGAATTGTATGGAAATGGCAATGAACAGTTAAACTATTGTTACAAAAGATAAAAAACATTTACGCTTCGAAATTGCTCCATGGATTAACAAAAATCTTCAGGCACTGATTTTATGGAAAGATACATTATTGAAGAAACGAAACGAAGAGTAAAAGATAAACGTATTCTAAATGATGTGTTGAAGCGAATAAGTAAAGTCATAAAACAGCGATTAAAGTATGCGGAGAAAACTGGTATTTTGACAATTTAGAAAAAAATGGGAAATGATCAGAAAAAGTGTTGGAGATTTATTAATAGTACCGCCCTTGGTAGGTCCAAAGGGAATAATGTTAACCTTAATGATTCACAATGTTCCAGAATATGCAGTCATGACATCAAAGTAAACTGTTTTAATGATTATTTTCTTTCCTCCGTATCTGATTTGAAGTCTCAATTTAATTTTGCTGAGGACTCTTTCACAATCAAATCACAAATCGTTTTAAAATAGATAATGTTAGTATAAATGATGTGAGTAAAGTTATAATAGAAATGGAAGGTAAGAAAGGTCCAGGATACGATAATATATCACCAAAATTTATTAAGGAATGTGCTGAGGAAGTGGTTCCACTTTTTGTGGAAATTTTTAACAAAATGAACAGTAGTTCAATATACCCACAACACCTTAAAACTTCATAAAGTTGTTCCAATCTCGAAGAAAGTTCATGCTGTTTACTTAAATGATTACCTACCAATGGACAGCTGTCCTGTCCACAGTTGACACAATTTAAAAAAAAAACTTTTTGATAAACTATTATTTTATTTGGAGGAAAACAGCTTATTGTTTGATAGTCAATTTGGATTCAGAAGAGGTTGTGGTACAGAAGATGCTGTATTAAATGTTTTGCAGTGTATTTGTAAGGGACTAGATGGTATATATATTTTTTTTTGATTTTACAAAAGCTTTTGATCTTGTAGAACATAAAATATTAATTCAAAAATTGGAATATTATGGTATTCAGGGAAAAGAACTTCTAATATTCAAAAATTATTTATTGAATAGAAAACAAATATTCACCTTAACGATGCACGAAGTAATTTTGGCGCAGTAGAATATGGAGTCCCACAGGGAAGTGGTTTAGGCCCGTTATTATTTTCGATTTTTGATGTGAATGATATGAAGTACCTAGATTTGTCGGGTAGACTATACAAGCACGATCTGACTTTATGAACTCACATGGAAAGAGATGCTTCACCGATTTTTGATCTTTTAATCAAAATAAGACTAAAGTAGTTCGGTTTAGACTCACCCACCCAGCCCCAGTAATAATGACAATTTCTCGGTGTACGTCGATGGAAAATCCATTAGTGAGGATCACTCTGTGAAATATTTGGAAGTGACACTGCAAAACAATTTGAACTGGGATATACATATTGCTGATAACAAGAAGTAAATAGCCCCAGCAATCGGTGTATTATATAAATTGAAATACAAGTTAAATGGAAAAATCGAAGCTCATGATATTTCAATCGTTAGTACAATCGCAATTGAAATACTTACCCAGCAAAAACTTGGTAATGTCACCTCATTATTTTTAGCATTACCTAGTAATGACAGCTCGTTACGTCCTTCATTATTTTGAAGTATGAAATATTTACTTCCTTATTATGGTCAAAATAAGTAGTTATTGGTAAATTTAGTAGTTGTAGTTATTGGTAGATTTTAAATATTTATTTTCTACATTTTTGTGGTAAGTAAGAGAATAGCCGTGCTGTTGTTATCGCACAAAAATTGCTTTCAAATTATTGGCGTACCATTTGTATTTGATTACAAAGGCACTTCTAAGTAGAGGGTGTTTTCATCACTTATTAAGCACATTATTTATAATAAAGGGTCCGCAAATTAACGTTTTTTTTTTTCAACTATTCAACCGTTGGACTATTATTTGTGGGGAGCCGATGCAGCCATTTGAATGAAATTATTTTCCATTATTAACCGGAAGGATTGTACTTTCAAATAAAAAAAGAAATTGGAGAAAATATTCAGTAGTTTTTTTATAGCATTTTCAAAAAAAAAGTTATTTGGCGGACCCTATACATTATTTGGCTAGTTATCAATAATTACTTATTTAGTATCTTCCTGAGGCCACTTATTTTACAACCCGTTTAGAAGTACTTATTTATTAACTTTTCGTAAGCGTGCGTGGAAGTACTTATATTTCAACTTTTTGTAAGTGTGCGTGGAAGTACTTATTTTTCTACAATCCCTTTATAAAATATTTAGAAACGGATCCGAAAAATAAGTAGTGAAGGTTTTTGGATTTGCTTTATTCCCCACATTACTTGGTAATGAGAGTTTTTGCTGGGTAGCTATTGCCTACGCCAACAATAAGAACAGTAGCTCTTTGAGATCCCTCCAATGCATATGCAAAACAAAGCTCTCAAGACAATATATAATTTACCATTGACCTATCCAACGATTTCATTGTATAGGGATGTGGGGAAGACTATACTGCCAATATATGGATTGTATGAGTACCAAGTTGTAATGTTCGTGTTTAAGTGCATTAATATCGCACCATATCATTTTTTCAGAACCAAACAAATTTTAACACTAGAAATCGAAATAATTTAAGAGTTCCATGGTGTAGACTTGAAAGGACAAAAGAACGTATTGATTATGTGGGTGCTATTACATATAATGACCTACCTACCATCAGCTTTGAAATCTGTTAACAGAATTTCTACTTTTAAAACTGCATTTAAGAAATTTCTATATAATTCATTTGAAACGCTTTTACCTTCAGTATAAAATGTGAATTTTGTAATATATTATACCCTTGACATCCAGGATGGGGGTATACTAACTTTGTCATTCCGTTTGTAACACCTTGAAATATCGACCTGAGACCCTATAAAGTATATATATTGTTGATCGTCATAAAATTCTAAGACGATCTAGCCATGTCCGTCCGTCCGTCTGTTCGTCTGTTGAAAGCACGCTAGCATCTACACGAAAGAAGCTAGAACGTTCAAATTTTCCATAAATGCGTCTTATAGTCTTAGATCGGATGGGATTGAAACGGGGCGAAATCGGCCCAAAGGGAAAAAATTTTCCCTCACAAGGACTAAAAATACCCATAATAATCCCTAATATCTTAGCGTATTTAAGTATGTTCATACCCTACACCACAGGGAATAATGTCTTTGTGCATTTGTTTGTTACACCCAAAAGGAAACGAGATAGACCCATCGTTTATTATACCGATCGACTTAGAATCACTTTTTGAGTCGATTTAGCATGTCCGTCCGTCTGTCCATCTATTCTTGTAATCAAAGTACAGGTCGCAATTGTTGTTAGAACTAAATGAAACTTTGCACAACGAAGTTTTATAGGATAAGGACGCTAATGAGCTATTTATTTGAAGCAATTCGGTTCAGATTTAGATATAGCTCCCATACAAATGTTGATTCCGATTTTTGTATATTCCATAAACCACATATTTCAACAGATTTTCCTCCAATTTGGCAACACGCCATATATTTAAACTAGAAATAGCTCTGGTAAAAATAGGATAAATCGGTTCAGATTTATATATAGCTCACATACAGATGTCTCCTCCGATTTGACTCTTTCCGCTGTAGAAACCACAAACTTTGACAGATTTTCTTCAAATTTTGCAAAACATATATTATATATTTATTATATTTCAACTAAAAGCAGCTCTTGTAAAAATGGGACAGATGAGTTCAGATATATATATAGCTACAATACAAATTTCGCTACTGAATTGATTATTTCCGCTCTAGAAATATCATATTTGAACAGATTGTCTACTAATTTAGCACATCAGCTAATGTTTCAAATAGAAACATCTAAGCGAAAGTGGGTCACATCGGTTCAGATTATATATAGCTCCCGACTTGATTCTGTCTGCTCTGGAAACCACATATTGAACGCTCCATAAAATCTTGGAAAGCGTCTAATATTTCAACTAGCAAGACTTTGCTAAACATGGGTCAGATCGGTTCATATTTGTATATAGCTCCCATTCATAGTTTGTATTCAAATTTTCTTACAAATACAGATAGAAGTATGTAATTTGTAGCATATTCTCCTCTTTTAGATGTATCGTATATCACCCGGTTCAAATGTAATAACCCTTTGTATATCCTACACCATAGGGTATAACGACTAAGTGTAGGGTATCATATAGTTGACCACGCCCGACTTTAACCTTGCTTACTTGTTTTTGAATATGTCTGTTTATATTTGCTTGATATTTGGTAATGCGCATACCCCTTATAGCAAAAACGTGCACCATAGAGTGATTCGTAGTTGTAGGGGGTGAAAAAAAAGGGTTAAAAATGGTACATATTAAACGACAACAGCTAGAAACATGAAATTCGGTGTGTACATTCCTCTAGTTGAGTGGATACATAATATAAAAGTATTTTTTCCAAATTCGTACTTTTAAATGGTAAAATGGGAATAGAGGGATAAAAATGGTACCAACAAAACGGCTATACCTAGAATAATGAAATTCGGTGTATACATTCCTCTGATTGCATAGACAAGTAAAATACACGGATTTTTCAATATTCGTACTTTTTGGGGTTAAAATGAAAAGAGGGGATAAAAATGGTACCAATCGAATGATCGCAGCTACAGTCATGAAATTCGGAGTATACATTCCTTTTACTATGTAGACATGAAAAATAAAAGGTTTTTTTCAAATTCGTACTTTCAAGAGATACATTGGGTACGGAGGGATAAAAATGGTACCAACCAAACGGCTGTACCTAGAATAATGAAATTAGGTGTATACATTCCTCTGATTGCATAGACAAGAAAAATACACGGATTTTTCAAAATTCGTACTTTTTGGGGTTAAAATGAAAAAGGGGATAAAAATAGTACCAATCAAATGAATGCAGCTAGAGTCATGAAATTCGGAGTATACATTCCTTTGTATATATAGACAGGAAAAATAAAAGTTTTTTTCCAAATTCGTTCTTTCAAGGGATACAATCAAAGAGATACAAACGGCTACACCTGGAATAATGAAATTCGGAGTATACATTCCTCTGATTGCGTAGACACTTAAAATAAACAGATTTTTTGAAATTCGTACTTTTTGGGGTTAAAATAAAAAAGGGGATCAAAATAGTACCAATCAAATTACCGCAGCTAGAGTCATGGAATTCGGAGTATACATTCCTCTGACTGCGTAGACACGGAAAATAGACGAATTTTTCGAAATTCGTACTTTTTGGGGTTAAAATGGAAAAAGGGATACAAATAGTACCAACCAAGTGACCGCAGCTAGAGTCATGCAATTCGGAGTATAGAGTAATTTGGAATTAAAATAGAATGGAAATACAACCAACTGTAGCACCCACTATCTACCAATATTTATGGTATTTAAGCTTTTTGTAAATATAAATATAAGATTATTTATTTTTTGATTTGAAATAAATAATAATTTGAAATAACTAAAATATTATATTTATTTATAAAATTGTTTTTTTTTTTTCAATATTTGTACTTGTTTTGGTTTGGCTATATAAAAAAATTATATTTTCCTGTAATATTACTGCACTTCTACGAAAATCGAAAGCCTCTGTGGAATGCAATCCAAGGTGAAGGGTATATAAAGTTCGGCCCGGCCGAACTTAACGCCGTTTTTACTTGTTTTTTTTTTAACTGAATTTGAATTTATCTGTACATAAATAAGAATAATATATTGCCGGCTTGCCTTAATAATGGCACTATGCAGCTGAGCCCATGAAAGTTATTTATATGGAATTTGTACAAATAAAATAAAATAAAAAAATATTTAAAGTACCTTTGCCGAAAATTAAAAAAATATATATATATATTTTTCGTGTTTAGAAAGCCAAATACATCAGAAATATAGGGTGGGTCTTGTAACATTTTAAATTAGAATCGGCTATAAAAAAGCACTACAAAAAAGCACAACAAAGGTCGACCTTTATCATTTCAGAATGGAACACACTATCATGCATATGACTTCAGTACGTTTTGTAGCGACTCGAATCTCTTCAATTACAACTACGATTTAATTTTTCAACGCTTCAATTGTCTCTGGATGGTTGACGTAACATTTATGCTCAATGGCTCCCCACAGAAAATAAATCAAATGACTCAAAGGCTTTTCAATAGTCACATGGTTGGTTCTCTGAATCCCATATGTGGCAATTTAGCTTATTGACAAATTGAAAATATTAAATTTAAAATATTAAATATGTTTTTAAGAAGTAGACGCATTACGTTTGTTTAGTGATGTTGCTTTAAATTATAAATTAATTTAATTTTATGACAATCGTTTCATTTGGAGATCCACAATAATTAAATTTAGTTTGTACCAAGCTCTGCGGGCGTGGGTGTATGTCTGTCGTTCAACAAAACCGTTTTAGACATTTTCAACTGGCATCCATTAAAGATGTTCTCCGTTCATTCAGTCATTTACTGCTTCGTGCCTATTTCATTCATTCATTCACTCCAGCAAATGTTGAATGGATGAATTATGAAATGAAATGCTGGTTGGTTGGTTGACTGGATGGATGGTTGGTTGGCTGGCTGGCTGACTGACTGGTTGATTCGTTGGTTTGAAATTATGGCCCATTTTCAAATTAGGCTTATGATTACTTTCATGTTTGTACCACATCCCCGGCAGGCATCTCATCGTCATCATCATCATCGGCGTAGTCATCGTCATTAGCAGCAGCGCCATTCCCAGATAAGTATGTATGATGTATTTTCATATACATATATACAATGTAGTACATATATATGCATGTACATACATTTAAACATGACCTTATGCCATACAAGTTACTCCTTGTGCACGTTGTGCGGAAGGTCTGCATCCTATCGATTACTATTTAGAGAGTGTGTGTGTGTGCATCCCTGTGTGTTTGTAAATAAACGGGTAGGAATGTGCATTCAATTCGCTTCATCCACTCACTTGCTGCTGCTGCTAGTACTACTGCAGCAAGCTGACCTTCTTATGGAGAAGTTCTTCCTTTCCTTGCTCTTCTCTTCTCTCCGTCTCCTCCCAACTATTCACTTCACTTCACTTAAAGCATTAGCTTCAGTTTAGTAGTTTTCATTCATATGCATAACTAAGTAGTGTTCTCTGTTTCTGTTCCTGCTCCTGCTCCAGAATCAGATCCAGTTACACGGCGAGAAACATTCACAGTCACAAGTGCTGCCAAAGGATGTTGACGCCGCCGTCGCCGTCGAGAACAACAGTAGCTCCGCTCGCCCAGAACCAGCAGGACTTTATCATTTGTGACATTGTACAACGAATATGACAACATTTAAATATTTCCTTTTGAATTCGAAATGTTTAAACTTTTGTTCCATCTGAAACTGTTTGAATTTTGTTGTCGTTTGTCCAGTGGATTTGTTTAACAAATGGCAAGAGGGCAGATAGACACGGCCAGCGAGTGTCTGCTTAGTGTACACAAGCCAAAGGGAGGCATGCAGAGGAGCGTGAGAGAAATTACAAATGTTTTCTATAATTGATAGATTCGTTGTGTTTGGATAGACGACCCGGGAATCTTAAGAAAATTTGACACGGATCATGTTGAATCAACAAATATTTACCCGATTTGACTTCTTCCAGAGTTGGAATGAACCACACTGCTCGGAGAAGGTCCTTTATATCCAGTCTGAAAGATTAAGATATGTCATTAGATGACCTGTATCAATATCCGATATCTCGTTAAAGTCGCGAACTTGTTTTTTGCACGAGGGCCTTGTGATATTAGAGCCGGGCAGTCACACAAGAAGTGCACTTCGTTATCGTAATGTTTGAATTGTTGGTAAAATTCGGTTTTTTTAAAACCGGTTTATGTATTATAATATTATTAGTTACAGAACACAATAAAAAATATTCGTTATAATACAATTTCAATAAAAACCGGTTCGAAATGTCGAAAACCCGGGTTTTGAAAGAAACCTGTTTATGACTTTTTTTATCATTTCAACATTGAAAATGAATCTATAATTATTTTACAACAAATGAAACGGTTCGAAAAGCCCGGATTTTAAACCCGGCCTATATGTTTTATTATCATTCCAGCCTTGAACGGGAATCAATACACATTTTTTATTTCACAATTTCAATAAAACCGGTTTTAAATATTGAAAAAAAAACCCGGGTTTTAAAACCGGTTTGTGTATTTTATTATCATTGAATTCAGCAACTAAAAAATATTCTTTATGGTACATTTTCAACAAAAACCGGTTCAAAATGTTGAAAATCCGGATTTTACAACCGGTTTATGTGATTTATTATCATTTCAGCGTTGAACGCGAATCAAAATTTATTTATTATTTTACAATTTCATTAAAACTCGTTTCAAAATATTGTGAAACCCGGTTTTTAAGCCCGGTTTATATATTTAATTATAATTTCAGCGTTGAACGTGATCGAAATTTATTTATTATTTTACAACTTCAATAAAAACCGGTTCGATATGTTGAAAAATCGGGGTTTTAGAACCGATTTGTGTATTTTATTATCATTAGTTGCTGAACGCAATTAAAAATATTCTTTATGGTACAATTTCAATAAAACCCGATTCGAAATGTCGGGAAATCCGGGTTATAAACCCGGTTTAAGTGCCTTGTTATCATTTCAGCGTTGATCGGGAATCAAAACTTATTTATTATTTTACAAATTCACTAAAACTCGGTTCAAAATGTTGGGAATGCCGGTTCATATATTTTATTATCATTGCAGCGTTGAACGTGATCGAAATTTATTTATAATTTTACAATTTCAATAAAAACCGGATCGAAATGTTGAAAAATCAGGGTTATAGAACCGACTTGTATATTTTTTTATCATTAGTTGCTGAATGCAATTAAAAAATATTATTTATGGTACAATTTTAATAAAAACCGGTTCAAAATGTGAAGATCGAGGGTTTTAAACTCAGTTTAATTTTCTTATTATCATTTCAGCGTTGCACGCGAATCAAAACTTATTTATTATTTTACAATTCCACTAAAACCCGGTTCAAAATATTGGAAAACCCGGTTTTTAAACCCGATTTATATGTTTTATTCATTTCAGCGTTCAACGGGATCGAAATTTATTTATTATTTTACAATTTCAATACGAACCGGTTGAAATTTTGAAAAATCGGGGTTTTAGATCTGGTTTGTGTATTTTATTATCATTAGTTGCTGAACGCAATTTAAAATATTCTTTATGGTACAATTTCAATAAAAACCGATTCGAAATGTCGGGAAACCCGGGTCTTATAACAGGTTTATGTTTTTTATTATCATTTCAGCGTTGATCGGGAATCAAGAAATATTTATTTTTTTTACAATTTCAACAAAAACCGGTTCTAAATGTCGAAAACCCCGGGTTTTAAACTCGGTGAATGTGTCTTATTGTCATTTCAGCTGTGAACGCGAATCAAAAAATATTTATTATTTTACAATTTTAATAAAAAGCGTTTCGAAATGTTGAAAAACCCGGGTTTTAAAACCGGTTTATGTTTTTTATTGTCATTTCAGAGTTGAACGGGAATCAAAACATATTTATTACAATTTCAATAAAAACCGGTTCGAAATGTTGAAAAACCCGGGTTTTAAAACAATTTATGTGTTTTATTATTATTTCAGCATTGAACGCAAATCAACACAAATTTATTAACCTACAATTTAAATAAAACCGGTTCTAAACGTTGGGTTTTGGTTTTAAAACTAATTTATGTGTTTTATTATCAAAGCAGCGTTAAACGTGAGTCGATCAAATAGTGTTTCTATGTAATAGTTATTTTCATTAAGAACCGGTTTAAACCCTTTTTTATTTTATTATAAAAATGCTTATTATGTTACGAAAATTGTGGGGAAATTTTAGTTTAAAAAATCGGTCCTTTGTTTAGAAATTCTTAAAAAGCCATTTTAAACCATTTTTCCTTTTTTCATTGATGAACGCGAATCGGCCATCAACATGTGTATACCACATTTTATAAAAAATTGGTTTGAAAAGTCCGTGTTTTTGATACCGGTTCCATTTTTTATACGAACTGCAAATTATTTTGGTTTATTATTATTTCGTTGAATGCAAAGCAGTTATCACAATGTATTTGTTATGCCACATTTTCGTAAAAAATATTGAAAACCCGGTTTTAAACAGCCTTTTTAGATTATTATTTAGTTAACGCTGATCGAGAATAGATCCTATCATCCTATTTATTATGTCACATTTTCAGTAAATTTGTTTTGTAATATTGAAAACCGAAAATACGGGGCCATTTCATTATTTCATCTGAAATTTAATTTGATGTATTATTATTTCGCAGCTGTCTGAAAACCTATCATCAAGAAGTGTTCACTATATTACATTTTCGATAAATAAAAATAACGCTTTGACATTTTGACAAAATCCTGTTCTTAAAACCGGTTCCTTTTTTTGAACTGAAATTTATTTTGATTTATTACAATTTCTGCATGCAAAACAACCGTCAACTAGTGTTTTTTATGTAAAATCTTCGATAAAAAACGTTAAATGTTAAAAACCCCGGGTTTTCAAGCACATTTTTACATTATTATGTTGTTTACGCTGAAGGAGAATCAACCATCAAAAATTGTTTATTATGTCACATTTTCTTTAGGTTTTTAAAATCTTTTTTGGTTTAATCCCATTTCGTTGCTAAATGCAAATGTACCATCAAAAGTATTTATCATGTTAGACTTTCTATAAAAAAATTATGTTGAAAAAATTCGGTTTTTATAGCCGGTGCCATTTTTTATTCGAAGTGGAATTTATTTTGTCAATTTTTGTCATCGCTGAATACGAATCTACCATCAGAAAGAGTGTATTATTGTACATTTTCGATAAAAAAAACCGTTACATGTCGAAAAATCTGGGTTTTAAAAACTCCTTTCCTTTATTATCTTATCATCACTAAACGCGAATCAGACACAAGAAGTATTTATAGTATCATTCCATTGAAAACCATTTAAAAAAATACGAATTTTTAAACCGGTTACATTTTTATTCGAATTGGAAATTATTTTGTTTATTGCTATTCCTTTGATGCATCCAAATCGTCCATCAAATTATTTTACATTTCCTACAAAAAAGTCGTTAACTATTGAAAACCCCTAAAAGTGGTTTTAAACCCGTTCTGCGCGAAAAATGTTTTATAGAAATCGGTTTAAAATATTGATAAAATACGGGTTATAAAACCGGTTCCATTTAATTATTTATACTGGAATTTAATTTGATTTATTATCATTTCGCATCTGTATTCAAATCGACCATTTAAAATTGTTTATTATGTTACGGTTTCAATAAAAAAAAACGTTATATGTATATAGAAAACCTAATTTTTAAATATAAAAAAACTAAAATAGTCTCCCTTTCATTATTCAAAAGTTTTTTTTGCTACATTTTTTTTAAACTCGTGAAATGTTGAAAACCCTGTTTGTAAAACCGCCTTTTTAATTTATTATCTTTTTAACGCTGAACCATTTCATATTATTTATATTTTCTATACATTGGTTTGAAATATAGTAAAAAGAGTGTTTTTAAACCGGTTCCATTTCATTATTTCAGCTGGAATTTAATTTGGTTTATTATCATTTGCTTTATTATCATTTCGGGTGTGGCATCCCCTTCTGATACCTCCTATACAAAGTGACATAAATGGTTACAATAAAACCGACATAACATCTATACGGGCGGTCAAAATCATTTGATATTTGAAAATGTTTTTGTAATCGCTTTAAATCTAAAAAATATTTTCGCTTTAGCCACGCCCCTTCTTATACCTCCGACACAATTGTCTATATCCTAGGTAAAATTAAATCCTTCATTACTTCTATACTGATGCATGATTTTCGACGCAGAAAATATCTATAATCAAAAGGTGTTTATTATGTCACATTCTCGATAACAACCGAGTTTCTCTTTTATAACCGCCTGAAGGTGTATCTATCATGAAAACCTATTTAAAGCTGCACATTTGCAATAAAACCCGGTTTAAAATTTCGGAAAATCCGATTTTAAACACGACTTTTCAGTTTTTTAATATTTTCAACGCTGAACGTGTATTTGTAATCAAAAAGTGTTTATTATGTCACATTTTCGATAACAACCGGTTTGCAATATTACAAAAATACCGGTTTTATCGTTTACAACCATTTCATAGCCGAACGAGAGTCCATCAATAAAATGTATTTATTATGTCACATTTGCATTAAAACCGGTTCGTTGTCTAGAAAAGAATCCGGTTTTAAACTGTTTTTCGTTTTTTACTCATTGAGTTCAGTTTTTAGAACCGTTTTCTGTTTTTTTTTTTAATATTTTCATCGCTGAATGTGGATCTTAAAACAAAAAACCGGTTTGAAAAAATGAAAAATCCGTTTTTTTAACCGGTTTTTTTCTTTTATAATATTTTCATCGCTGACCGCGTATCTCTAATCAAATTGTGCTTATTATGTAAAATTTTCGGTAAATCCGGTTTGAAAACAAATCCGGGAACAGCCCATAAATTATTGTTTCTATGTTACAGTTTGAATTAAAACAGGTATGAAATCTTTAAAATCGGATTTTAAAATGGATTTTGTGTTTTATTGCCCTTTCATCGCTGAAGCCGTGTACATAAAGTGTTTATAATTTCATATTATCAATAAAACCAGGTTTGTGGGCTAAAATCAAGTAAAAGTGTAATAAACTTAAGAAAATTGAAATTTGATCAGCACCCCAAATGTATATTTTTATTTATATTTTATTTGAACCGGGTTTTAAATTAAATTTCCCCTTCATTTTTACCAGGTTTTTAATAAAATTTTTACAACAAAAATCTTTTCCTGGTGGCAGATTTGCGTTCTATAATAAAAACCGGATAAGAGGCTTATTACGAAAATAAGCAAGTTTTGAAAAAATCCTGATTTTAAAACTGGGTTAAAATGTTTTATTCGCTCAAAGCATATCTATATCAATAATTGTTTATTATGTTAATTTCCAACAAAACCCGATTTGAAGTATTGAAAAAATCCGTTTTTTTTAAACTTGCTTATTTTCGCAATTTTTATTATTTGACCAAGAAATTATGCTGATTTAATAGCATTCTATCCGGGGAAAATTTAGTTTAAAACACGGTTCAAATAAAATATGAATCCAAATTAAAAAAAGACAATCGACATTCAAATATCAATGTTCTTATGTTTATTACACTTTTGCTTCTCTCTTCTTTTTTAAGTGTAGACGAGACAAGTTACCCTGAGCGAAGCCAACCGAAGTCGGGAATGTTTGTTGTTTCTAATATAGGAGAAACTTATTTTATTTAATTTCCAAAATGACAATCCATCAGAACTGCGTTCCCCATTTGAAAAAGTTCAATCAAATCGTTGGCAAAAATCCCATCACCCCAACTATGAACTGCCTTTTTGGAATGTGTTGCAACAGTAGCAGCATTAGCTGTCGATGTAGCAGTAGAAGTGGTGGCAGTGGTAGCGGTAGCAATGGCAGCTGCAGCAGTTGCTGCTGCAATAAGAAATCTAATGCAAAACTCATTTGCATTTATTTAACTTCAGTGCATTACAAATTTCTCTTTCACTCCACACACACACACACACCACGTACACAACACAGTCATATATTTTATTGTAGTTGTTCTCTGGTATTTGATGTGTGTTACACATGTATGTGTGCACAACTACATTAGTATTTGTTCTTTAAACTATTTTTGAAGCAAATTTACATATCAAAAGCAATGTGTTTTACCTCTTCCCTCTCTCTCCTGCTCCTCTTGTTCTTCCTCTTCCGCTTCCCCATCCTTGGTCCTGCTGCATTGGAATGAATATGAATAAAAGGAGAGTGCGTACATGTGTGTGTACAAGTGTAAATACATAAGTGCGTAGTGTAGCGTATTTGTCGGCCATAATTTGCTTGAATTTGTTGAGTACTGCAGCTGCTGTTGCAGCTGCATTCGTTTTAATTGCAACTTAAAGCAGCAGAATACTAATGACTCTGCTGCTGTCTGTAGTCGGCACTCGACAGTCGGCAGTCTCTCTCTCTCTGTATTAAAAATGTGTTAAAGGCAAAAATTAGCATAATTTTCACATATTTCACATTTGCATATTTTTGGTTGGAAAAATGCCGGAAAGAACTCATAAAACAACATTGATACGAGGAATATACTCGTTCTGTCTACATGTACATTAGGGCGTACCTCAAAAAAAAGTTCGCCGTACACCTTCGAATATGAAGTATTATTGAAAGGTAGTTTCAAAAAAAAAATTTTTATTTTTTTATGCCGAACGTAGGGGTCGCGCTTTTACATTTTTCTATATAACTTGTATTTATAAACGGATTTTAAAGTGTGATACATCGATGTTTTTGTCTCGACGAGGCCGATTTTTTTGTCTTTGAAGTCATTGAGCTCAAGCACCCCCTTCTGGTACTTACCCATCATTTCTCAGTTGCTACTACCCTAATGTACCACTCTAATAATCGAAAATTAAAGCTCGCATAAAATCATGAATCATGTTTGAGCTCAATGACTTCAAAGACAAAAAAATCGGACAAAAACATCGATGTATCACACTTTAAAATCCGTTTATAAATGCAGAAGTTATATAGAAAAATGTAAAAGCGCGACCCCTACGTTCGGCATAAAAAAATAAAAAAAATTTTTTTGAAACTACCTTTCAATAATACTTCATATTCGAAGGTGTACGGCGAACTTTTTTTTTTTTACTTGTAACCTGGTACGCTCTAATGTACATGTCCATATACATGTGCGTGTACATGTGTAAATGACAACTTCAACCGAACTGAACCAAAAGTTACCAATTGTTTTCAAAATGTGTTGATGGCGACGACAATGGCAAATTGCAATTTTCTTTCTTTTGCTGATGCTGCTGCCAGCGCAATTGAAAGTGAAATGCGAACATTGTGCACACTGGCTTGAATGGGTGTGAGTTATAAATAATTTATCCTGGGGGTGAGATGATAGGAGACTTTAAACTTATTATTTTTAAGATATCACTACTGGTACAGCTCTAAATCAAAAATCAATCTGGCTGACTGATCCGATTTCAATGACAGATTTCGAGCTTAAGTCAATTTAGATGGATTTAATTAACCGTATGGCAAAAGTCTTTACACTTCAACCGTTATCGACAAAATGAAGATAATTGAACGTTTTCAGTTTTGCATTTCCTCATCTTGTTGCCCCGTAAAAGGACTACAATGTCTAAAAATACCAATAATATAATAATAATATAACAAAAATAATAAATACTAATATTAAAATAATATTAATATATATAATACCAGCAGTACACGCTGCTTCGCACGCGAAAAAGCTAGCTATTTGTAATTAGTTTTATCGGTCTCTGTTTTGAATAGTAATTAATTGATTTTCTTTTGGTGAATATAGATAAATCTAAAGTAGTAATTTATAGTAATTTTTTATAACTTTTGGAACCTCTTTCCCAAAAGTACACATTTTGAAAAATCTCTATAGGTAACACGTGTTTTTGCTTCCCCTAAACACATGTACTTTGTTTGGTAATACGTTCACCCTTGTCGTCCCGCATCCTCCTGTTAAGTAAAAATGTTGGAATATCCATTTGTTTTCCGCAGTTACGTAATTAAAGGGTTGTACCCCATTTGCATCCCTTCTAGTCCCGCGCAACCCTTTAAATGTACAAATTTCGAAGAATCCAAATTTACTGCGCTTCTACATGGTCAGAGGAATTTACATATCAAATTTCACGATTCTGGCTTTCAATATTCAATACTTTAGTTGGTACCATTTTTATGCCGCTCTCCCCTTAAAAGTACAAAAATGGATTTAAGCTTCTATGACGTGAGAGGAATTTACACACCAAATTTCACGACTATAGCTGCAATACTTAAATTGGTACAATTTTTATCCCTTTCTGTACCGCTCAATCCTTATAAGTACAAATTTCGAAAAAATCCAGTTAGATTATCCTTTTACGTTGTCAGACATTATAAACCAAATTTCACGACTAAAGCCCCTTAAAAGTACAAATTTGGAAAATTCAATTTTACTGCGCTACGTGGTCGGAGGAATTTCACAGTTTTAGCTACAATACTTTAATTCTTTCGTTCGTTTACTTCTTTGTTATCCCTTTTTGTTCCTCTCGCCCTTTAAAAGTACAAATGTCCAAAAATCCATTTATGTTGCAAGTCTACGTTGTCAGAGGAATTTACAAACCAAACTTCACGACTATAGCTGCAATACTTCAATTGGTTCAATTTATATCCCTTTCTATCCCACTCAACCTTTATAAGTACAAATTTCGACAAATTCAATTTTACTGCGCTTCTACGTGATCAGAGGAATTTACACACCAAATTTCACGATTCTAGCTGCAATACTTAAATTGGTACCATTTTTATCCCTTTTTGTCCCGCGCACCCCTTAAAAGTAAAAATTTCGAAAAATGCAATTTTACTATGCATCTACATGGTCAGAGGAATTTACATACCAAATTTCACGACCATAGGTGCCACATTTCAATTGGTACAATTTTTATCCCTTTCTGTCCAGCTCGCCCCTTAAAAGTAAAAATTTCGAGAAATCCATTTATGTTGCAAGTCAACGTTGTCAGAGAAATTTACACACCAAATTTCACGACTACACCTGCAGTATTTTAGTTGGTACTATTTTTATCCCGCTCACCGTTTATAAGTAAAAATTTCGAAAAAATCATTTAGATTTGCGCTACTACGTTGTCAGAGGAACTTGCACACCACACGTTACGACTACAGCTCCAATACTTTAGTTGGTACTACTTTTATCCCTTGTTGTCCCGCTCACCCCCTATAATTACAAATTTCGAAAAAAATCCATTTAGATGGCGCTTCTACGTTGCCAGAGGAATTTACACTCCAAATTTCACGACTATAGATGCAATACTTAAATTGGTTCCCTTTTAGTCCCGCCCACCACCTAAAAAGTACATATTTCGAACATTGAAATTTAACTGCGCTTCTACAATCTGAGGAATTTACATACCAAATTTGACGACTATAGCTGCCAACATGTGTTGGTACTATTTTTATCCCGCTCACCATTTATAAGTACAAATTTCGAAAAATTCATATAGATTCGCGCTTCTACGTGATCAGAGGAATTTACCCTCCAAATTTCACGATTCTAGATGTAATACTTTAGTTGGTACCATTTTTATCCCTTTTTGTCCCACTCACCCCTTATAAGTACACATTTAGAAAAATCGATGTATATTGCAGGTCTACGTAGTCAGAGAAATGTAGATACTGATTTTCACGAATGCAATACTTAAATTGGTACCATTTTTATCCCTTTGTGTCCCGCTAGCCCCTTAAAAGTACAAATTTCGAAAAAAACTAATTTTACTGTCGCTATGGTCAGAGGAATTTACATAGCAAATTTCACGATTCTAGCTGTAATACTTTAGTCGGTACCATTATTATCCCTTTTTGTCCCGCTCACCCCTTAAGAGTACAAATTTCGGAAAGTCCATTTATATTGCAAGTAAACGTTGTCATAGAAATGTAGATACCGATTTTCACGAATATAGCTGCAATACGTAAATTGATACCATTTTTATCCCTTTTTGTATCTTTCCACCCTTAAAAGTACAAATTTCGAAAAATCCCTATTTGCAGCTCGTCTGCATGGTCATTTCAAGGAACTCGCCGAATTTCATGTTTCTAGCTACTGCCGTTTAGTCACGACGAAGGTTCGATGTTCATCCCTTTTTGGGCCATGTTACCCCCTAAAAGTACGAATTTGTCAGTCAGTAACGCAACTCTTTTATATATATAGTTAATATTAATGTTTACGATACTAGAAGTGGCAAATTAAAGGGAAGAATATCGGTGGAAAATTCTTCAATTTTTATGATTCTATGGGTATATCGGTATCATAGGATGCATATAAGTAATTAAAACATTTTTTTGATTTTTTTTTTATTTATTTAGTTTTTATTCATAAATAATATTTACAATAAGTTATTTTGCCCCAGCGTCTCAAAGACATTTTTGGGGCGAGTCATTGTATATGAGTCATTCCATGTCAAGCGGTGCGATTTTTGATCCCATAGCTGCGATTGTTTTCGAAAGTTTGTGTATGCATTCTTCTCATAAAAATATCGTATACGTATTTTTGGAAAAAATTAGAAAACAATTTTTCACGAATTATGACCAATCTAACGGTGAAACCAAAATGCAATTTTTATACCCTCACTCTACCGAGTAGGAGGGTATATATCATTTGGGACAGTAAAAAGTGTAACGCATTGATAGAGTGATTTAAGACCCCAAGTATGTTTGGACCAAATCCATTTCACAACACTTTAAGATGTTTGAGCCATGTCCGTCCGTCGGTCTGGCTGGTGCTCGAAAGGAGTTAAGGAATCAATTCAAACTTTGCACTTGGTAATAGTTTTCGCAAACTTAGTTTAAGTTCGAAGATGGACGAAATTTCCACGCCCCTTTTGATACCTCCCACACAAATGACTGAATTCATTCCTCCCACACAATTTCACTGAACAAGCGCTCAGGGGATGTCCCCTATAACTGCCGTGCATTGCGTTGGCTAAAAGAAGATAAGGGGTAGGATGGAGGAAAAGTATTTGTTGAATCTCTGGATGTCATAATTGGCGGGAAATATATTTGTCGGAAGTCGATTCCACATACGAGTTGCGCGAGCAAAGAACGAATTCATTCTGTAATGTGTAGTGCGGCCAGCTGTCCAAACGACAACTAATGGGTGAGAGTTCCTTGAAAGTCGCGTATCTCTACCGAACGTTCTCACGTCCGGTATGAGATCACGAATATCCGAGGAACAAACACCATAAAAGTATCGATAAAACAGCAACACACAACCCACATTACGACGATGTTCAAGGGAGACAACAGAATTGGATATCCTACTGTCACCTATCAACACCATCGCCCTCCTCTGAACACGGTCGAGTAGCTCCAAGGAAGATCTTGGAGAACCCGACCATATATGGGCGTTGTATTCCATCTTTGGTCTGATGTAGGTTGTGTAGATATTGAGAAGACCGGAGGGAGTGAAGAATTTCTTACACCGATTTAAAAAGCCAAGACACTTGAATGCTTCTTTCGACACATCAAATACATGTTTTGTCCAACGGACATCACAATGTATCTTCATGCCCAGAACATCAAAAGTGTCCGATTGCTCAATATCTACAGCGTTTATTAAAATCGACGACACCGTTGGATCAGTGAATCGCTTGTGAGACAACAAGGAGCACTGGGTATTACATGCATTAAAATATACTCTATTAACTTGACCCCATTCAGAAGTGGCCAGTAAATCCTGGCTGAGTGAGTCATCCGTAAATCGCCTTTTGTCTTCAATTTCTTGACGACTTGGTCTGTGATCGAATGAGTATGAATGACAGGGGTTGCTGTCATCCGCAAATGATTATATAGGTTTCGAAGTCCGATACAACAGGTCGTCGATGAAAATAAGAAAAAGGGAGGGGGGAAAGGACAGAGCCCTGTGGTACTCCTGCAGTTAACCTATGCTCGTCTGATAAGAACCCACACGTATAGTGTGATCTATGAGGAAGCTCGATAAAAATGGAGAGAAGTCACTACCAACATCAAAAGCGAAAAGCTTTGATATGATTGCGCCGTGTCAGACTCTATCAAAGACCTTGGAGATATCTAGAGCAACGACCTTACTTTCTCCAAGCTGGTGGATGGATCGATTACACTTTTCGGATAACAGCGTCATCAGTTCTCCCGTAGACCAATTCTTACCGTATTTAGGGTATTTAAGCACATTTTTATACCCTCCACCTCCAGGATGGGGGTATATTCACTTTGTCATTCCGTTTGTAACACCTTAAAATATTCATCGGAGACCCCATAAAGTATATATATTCTGGGTCGTGGTAAAATTCTAAGACGATATAGCCATGTCCGTCTGTCTGTCTGTTGAAAGCACGATAGCGAACGAAATGAGCTAAATGTGTCTTATGGTTGCAGATCGGTTGGGATTGAAAGTGGGCGAAATCGGCCCAGAGGGAAAATTTTTTCCCTCACAAGGACTGAAAATACCCCTAATATTTACAGTATTTCAGTATGTTTTTTGAACAGAATAGCTTGATATGTGCAATTCGCATTCCCTTTATAGCATAAAAGGGTACCATAGAGTGACTTTTATTTGTAGGGGTCGAAATGGGACGAAAAGGGATAAAAATAGTACCTAATGTACAAAATTCGAAAAAAACCTTTTTGTTTCGAGTCTTCATAGTCAGAACACAGAATACACACACCGAATTTTATGATATCAACTTCAGCGGTTTGGAAGATCCCATTTTTATCCCTCTATTTCAATTATATTCCTTAAAAGTACGAATTTCGAAAATTCCTCTATTTTACGTGTCTATGCAATTAGAGGGATGTACACACCGAATTTCATGATTCTAGCTGTTGTCGTATCATTGGTACCATGTTTCACCCCATTTTTGTCCCATTTCGGGCACTAAAACTTTTATTTTCTGTGTGGTGCTTCCAAGCTACAAGAGAAATGTGCGCAACAAATTTCAACTTTATGAAAATAAGAAATTTAATTAATAATAATGGAAATAATACTTCAATTCATAAATTAAATATAAGGCAGCAATCATAAATACCCTAAATATTGGGGGACAGAGAGTATATTTTCAGCTACAGTCGTTTGGTTGGTTGTATTTCCATCCTATTTTAATTTCAAAAGTATAAATTTTGAAAATACCTTATCTCTCACGTACGCAGTATAAGACCACTTCATGATTCTACCATTTTTTGTCGTAAAAGCAATAAAATAAAGTACGAATTTGGAATTTTTTTACGTGGATATGCACTCAGAGAAATGTTTACTCCGAATTTCATGCGGCCATTTTGTTGGTATCATTTGTATCCCCTTTTTCGCATTTTACTCCTTAAAAGTACGACTTTCGAAAATTTCATCATTCTAGCTGTAGCCTTTTAGTTGCTACCATTTTTATCCCTCTGCTCCCATTGAATCCCTTGAAAGTACGAAAAACCTTTTTTCGTGTCTACTCAGTCAGAGGAATGTATACAGCGAATTTTATGGTTCTAGCTGCATCCCTTTGTTTGGTACAATTTTTATCCCCTTTTTTCATTTTACACCCTAAAAGTAAGAATTTCGAAAATTTCCTTTATATTATGTGTCTACGCAATCAGAGGAATATATACAACGAATTTCATTATTCTAGGTGCAGCCGTTTGGTTGGTACTATTTTATCCCTCTATCCCCATTTAATCCCTTAAATGTACGAATTTAGAAAAAATACTTTTATATTATGCATCTACTCTATTAGAGGAATGTACATGCCAAATTTCGTGTTTATATCTGTTGTCGTTTGATAGGTACTATTTTTATCCCTTTTCGTCGCCCCCTACAAATAAAAATCACTCTATGGTGCCCTTTTATGCTATAAAGGGAATGCAAATTGCAAATATCAAGTAAATACAAGCTAATATGTTCAAAAAATATGCTGAAATACTTTAAATTTTAAGGGTATTTTCAGTCCTTGTGATGGAAAATTTTTTCCTCTGGGCCGATTTCGCCCACTTTCAATCCCAACCGATCTGCAACCATAAGACACATTTAGAAACAATTTGAACCTCCTAGCTCTTTTCGTTTGGCCGCTATCGTGCTTTCAACAGACAGACAGACAGACGGACGGACAGACGGACATGGCTATATCGTCTTAGAATTTTACCACGACCCAGAATATATATACTTTATGGGGTCTCCGATGAATATTTTAAGGTGTTAAAAACGGAATGATAAAGTGAATATACCCTCATCCTGGAGATGGAGGGTATAAAAATATAATGTTCGACTTAGACAACCTACTACTGCGAAATATATGTATGTTTCTGCCGATAATTCTGGGTCGGATTGTAACTCTGTTCCTCATCCTGTTGTCTCTTAGAAGGACTACAAAGTTCCAAAGGATACAATTTTTCCATAATTATTTTAAATACTTTTTTGCACCGGTATAAATGTCAAATCGATTCTGTATTCTTTAGCATTAACAAACATTTCAAATTTACCCTCTTAAAAAGTAAATTATGAATAAACCAACTAGACTATGGGGTAAACTTGAATTGGTTGTCAATGCTGAACTAATACAGATAGAAGCATGATATTTCAAGTATTTTGAAGAAATATTCCCCTCTTTAATTTGACACTATTACCGTTATCATAGAAAGCGAATAACTATTTAACATCTTTTTTGAAAATTTGTATCCTATGGAACTTTGTAGTCCTGTGAAGGGGCAACAGGATGAAGAAATGAAAAACCAATTAACTTTTGCCTACAGTTTCAGATCGCATATCAACGGTTGAAGTGTAACGACTTTTCTTAACTGTCGTACGGTGTTATTAGGGCCCTCGATCTGCCCTTTCTAGAATGGTTCAATTCTTTCATAAAAAATGTATCTTTCTGCTTCATAATTATAATAAGATATGTAAAAACACCCATACTATATGACAAATATATTTATATCCCTGCACATACTCCTACAGAAGAACCTTGTGCAGGCAAGTAAGAGGCTGTAACAAGATCACTTAGACCAAAAGAGATCATGAAATGTCACATCTTCCGCTAAGCCAGCTTACACGTCTCACGGAACATTTTATCAAAAAAATGCTGAAGCTAATAACTAATCGTCATGTAAAAAGTGATTTTTTTGAGGTTAGGATTTTCATGCATTAGTATTTGACAGATCACGTGGGATTTCAGACATGGTGTCAAAGAGAAAGATGCTCAGTATGCTTTGACATTTCATCATGAATAGACTTACTAACGAGCAACGCTTGCAAATCATTGAATTTTATTACCAAAATCAGTGTTCGGTTCGAAATGTGTTTCGCGCAGAAAATCCGCTTTTTTATCGACAAATTTTGTTCAGCGATGAGGCTCATTTCTGGTTGAATGGCTACGTAAATAAACAAAATTGCCGCATTTGGAGTGAAGAGCAACCAGAAGCCGTTCAAGAACTGCCCATGCATCCCGAAAAATGCACTGTTTGGTGTGGTTTGTACGCTGGTGGAATCATTGGACCGTATTTTTTCAAAGATGCTGTTGGACGCAACGTTACGGTGAATGGCGATCGCTATCGTTCGATGCTAACAAACTTTTTGTTGCCAAAAATGGAAGAACTGAACTTGGTTGACATGTGGTTTCAACAAGATGGCGCTACATGCCACACAGCTCGCGATTCTATGACCATTTTGAGGGAAAACTTCGGAGAACAATTCATCTCAAGAAATGGACCGGTAAGTTGGCCACCAAGATCATGCGATTTGACGCCTTTAGACTATTTTTTGTGGGGCTACGTCAAGTCTAAAGTCTACAGAAATAAGCCAGCAACTATTCCAGCTTTGGAAGACAACATTTCCGAAGAAATTCGGGCTATTCCGGCCGAAATGCTCGAAAAAGTTGCCCAAAATTGGACTTTCCGAATGGACCACCTAAGACGCAGCCGCGGTCAACATTTAAATGAAATTATCTTCAAAAAGTAAATGTCATGGACCAATCTAACGTTTCAAATAAAGAACCGATGAGATTTTGCAAATTGTATGCGTTTTTTTTAAAAAAAAGTTATCAAGCTCTTAAAAAATCACCCTTTAGTAAAAGCGTTACAGAGACTTATAAGGTATTCGACACTCTCAAATTCCTTATCGTTCTCACGTATTTGAATCGATTCCAGCAGACTTTTGTAATCTTCAAATCATTTATTGGTCATGAATAGGTGATATGAACATTCTTCGAAGGACAAAACCTAAATCCTTTTTACATTTTTAATATAAATTGCATTACTTTGTCTCTATTCGAGCAAATAAGAAACTCGATGACCAGATCGAGTGTGGCAACAACTACAACCAGTACTTTAATTATTCACCGGTAAACACATAAACGAATAGACCCGGAGAGAGATTGTAAGTCAATGGAGCCTTCCAGGTGTTGCAAACAAATGCACAAGGACATAATGCCTAATGTAGAGTATAAAGAGAAAACCTTACTACATGAATAACAAAATTACCGCGACCTCTTGCTAACTTTCCCGATCTGCTCTCGTTCATTGTAAATCAAAAATGCTATGGCCCATTCTAATACAAGTCTGCAGTCTGCAAATTTACAACACGCTATGAAAAGCGATGAAAACATCATCTTACAAATGGCAATTCATACCCAATTTACAGCAAAAACTTGAACAATATTTCAAAATTGTCCAGGACACTTCCCCTGTTTCGAATAATACTTGCAAATACTGCTGATGCTGTAGCTGTTGCTTTTCGCTTTTGCTGCTGCTGCTGCTGCTGTTGTATTCATAATTCATTATGAAACGTGATGTTTCGTATCGAAATTTTCCACTGAATCGAATACAATTTCATTCCCTATTTGAACTTGTTTCCTCTTCGACAAACAACTTTGAGCGCGCACACACACATACACAGAGATACACCCATATCCGCACTCACACACAGACACACAACGCCAGAGCATACAATTGAATTAAGAATACGAGGAAAAAGTTAAAGATGCACGTTTTTCTTTTGTATTCATAAAATGTTCCATTTTCCCGGATAAAAGAAGCCTGCCGAGGAGAATAACTCCGGGACAAAAACTTTCAAAAAGAAGCATCTAAAAGAGGAATTTCCCGTCGATCATAATAACAACAACAACACAAATACTGTCCGTGGGCGTGTGTGTGTCTGTGCGAATTTCAGCAGCAACATCAATAAAAGTTGTGAATGCAAGAGTGTATGAGTGTGTGTGTCGTGTGTATGTGATTTCCCTTTCCACAGAGTATTTATATTTATGCTTAAGCATAAATATGTATACAATACACATGAATGTATGTACCTGCATATGTGTATTGGTGTGTGCGTGTGTGTGTAGATATCTTGAGAACACATTCATGTTTACTTGATGGATGAGCCCCATAGACTTATATGACATAGATTACATTAGAATTTCATAGAGATAGCTGTACAAGTACAAACATGCATGCATACATACATGTACATAAGTCCACATATGAGTCGTTCCATATCAAATGTGGGTAATAAAAAGCAAAGCAAAATCGATTACATTGTGCAACACAAAATGTTGTGCCTGAGACCTAAAAAAACATTTTCCTATGTATGTTCCATAAAATCATGAGTTTGTAGTAATTTACCACCTATGGAATATGGACGAGATTTTTACACACCTTCTGAAACATCCCGCACTAATGAGTCAATTTAACTATCTATCAATTACTGACTGACTCATCGGCGCCCAGATCAAACGACTGAAGTTGGGGTAATGAATTTTGGAGGGTACGACAAAGACGCGGATTTTTTTGAAGATCCTACTTTCAGGAGGTAAAATGGGATAAAAAGAGATAAACATCGAACCTTCCTCCTGACTAAGATTGATTTTTGGAAAATTGTACTTTTGAGGGGGAAAGAGGCAAACAGGGATAAAAGCGCTAACAATTTATGTATTGCAGCTATAGTTGTGAACTTCTAACATGACATAACTAAAAACATGAGATTGATGATGTAAAGGGATCTTCGGTTGTATTTTTTTCGAATTTTGTGAACACTCAAAAAAAGTGTACTAAATTCTAGTCAAAATGAAGTAAAATCGATCTTCATATGGCACCGAGTATGTCCATACTCAATTTACTCTATAGACAAGTAAGGAAAGGCTAAAGTCGGGCGGGGCCGACTATATAATACCCTACACCACTCCCTGCGTATATACCTCGCTTTGATTACTAAACCCAGGTATTTCATGGGAGCAATTTAATGTAGTACATATAAATTATACAGTTGCTATAAATTCATATTTAGTCATATTTACCGAATACGGTAAATAATAAAGTAATTGATCCAATTTGCCAGCAGATATTCCGAGTAAAGTAAATATAACATGATATGGAAAAATTGATCAAGAACCAATTATAAATACAGATTATACAGCGGTAATAGAATGAATCGGACGGACATTTGAAGGGGGCTTATAACAACACTTGAGGACTGTGCCAAAACATGCGCCTATATATTTCTCATCCAAGGTAGGTATTCCTGGTTGAAACATATAATGATCTGCAAAATTTAATGAAGTTCCGATGTAAGATGTAGTTTCTAGAGCTGTAATAGAGCAGAATGGGGCCCCATTTGGGTTATACCAAAATATGGACATATGGTCATCTCCCAAACAAGTAAGGAAAGGCTAAAGACGGACTAAGCCAACTATATGATACACTCCACTTTCTATCTCATTACAATTCAATTCGGTAAAAAGTGAGGTTTTTTAGTTGGATTATAAGATGTTGTGCCAATTTTATAGAAAATCGGGTACAATATGTGGTTTCTAGAGCGGAAAAAGTCAAATCGGGAGCGACATTTGTATGGGGGCTATATCTAAATCTGAACCGATCTTACCACATTTCTGCATTGGTGTTTCTAGTTGGATTATAAGATGTTGTGCCAAGTTTAAAGAAAATCGAGTACAATATGTGGTTTCTAGAGTGGAATATGTCAAATCGGGTGCGACATTTGTATGGGGGCTATATCTAAATCTGAACCGATCTTACCCGCTTTCAGCATAGGTGTTTCCAGTTCGATTATAAAATGTTGTGCCAATTTTAAAGAAAATCGGGTACAATATGTGGTTTCTAGAGCGGAAAAAGTCAAATCGGGAGCGACATTTGTATGGGGGCTATATCTAAATCTGAACCGATCTTACCTAATTCCTGCATATGTGTTTCTAGTTGGATTATAAGATGTTGTGCCAATTTTAAAGAAAATCGGGTAAAACTGTGGTGTCTATAGCGCAAAAGTCAAATCGGGAGCGACATTTGTATGGGGCTATATCTAAATCTGAACCGATCTTATCCAATTTCGTTTCTAGATCGGAATATGTCAAATCCGTAGCGACATTTGTATGAAGGCTATATCTAAATCTGATTTTCTTTAAGAAAGTGGGTAAGATCGGTTCAGATTTAGATATTTTCCGCTCTAGAATCGACATATTGTACCCGATTTTCTTTAAATTTGACACAACATCTTACAATCCAACTAGAAACACCTACGTAGAAATGTGGTAAGATCGGTTCAGATTTAGATATAGCTTCAATACAACTGTTGCGCACAAATCTTTAACCGATTTTGGACAAACTATACATATTATATTTCTCCTATTTCGTTCCAGATTTCAATATACCCCCATATAAAAATGTCCTTTCCGATTTAAAATTTTTTCAAATACATACATTTACAGGATAAAAAAACCTTCCCGTTTTCACTTCTTCACCGAATTGAAGTGTAGAAAGTGGAGTGTATCATAGAGTCGGCCCCGCCCGACTTTAGCCTTTCCTTACCTGTTTAAGTTCTAATCGATTTTTTGCGTGAAACCAAAAATTCTCTTGCATAAATATATTTTACAGAACAAAATGTTACGACTGGTTAAATAACCCTCATTTTGTAGAATATGCTAAATTCAACGTTACAGGTTTGCCACTGTTTTCAATATTTTTGCAAAAAGATTTGCACTACCAAGCACATTCACCACATTTCACCAAAATCGGAAGATCTTCGAAAATTTCTCCTTGGTTTTACGTGGATATTATCGTATTTTACAAAACTATTTACATTCGATTATCCGCAAGGTATCTCTTAGTGATTAACTAGTTCTTCGACTGCCAACGTATTTACAAATTTTTACTGAAAACAAAAACACGCATTTGATATCAAAAAACTCTAAACTCGAATGAATTCGAATTTTCTAAACGTTCTGAAGAAACTATGAAAAATCGTTTCTGAGTACACCCTAATGTGCAGTTTTAAATATTTTAGTAATATTGCAAATATGCGTATAGATGAAAAGTGAAACATACTACGTTTTCATTACTCCTTAAGAAATGTCATCCAAATTGAATATTAAACACTACAACTTTGCGTGTAGTGCCCCATATCCACACATGTATGCTCAGTGTACGTAACCAAAAAGTAGGGCCCGCAGCAGTTCTACTGCTGCCGTTGGTGGTTGCCTTTAACTTCAGTCATCATCGGTATTTTGTACTGCAGCATCATTACACCGGAGACTTTCTAATGCGTTTTCTTTGCAAAGAGCCATTAATTTTCTTATAGCAACTCTAAACTCCCTGTAAGTACATACATACATACATATGTACGAGTATGTAAGAATGTAAACGTATATGAACACGAATACCAACCGGACGGAGTAAAGTTGGTCTTTTGGGCTTAGACGCCCAAGATTAAAAATAATTGGCAAGTGCAGTCAAGATGATGGCCGGGACAATGTTCAGACAATAATAACGAGCGACCGACCACAACAGCAGTGGCAGTGGCAACGACAACACCCTGTGGAAGGCAGAAGAATTATGGCGTACAAGATATTGGATTTAATCTAAGAACTATGCGTTGAGAGATATTTTTACTTAATTCGCCTGACCAATGGCCTGGTCTAGTGATTGCCGTCGTAGGCATGCAACAGCCAACAGCCAACGGCCATCGGCCAACTGGACAAAGAAGACGTTTGGAATACATCCACTCACTCGTGCGGGTGACACCAACCACAAAGATCTTAATAAGTGTTGGGAACACTTTATTCACTTGAACACTCTGGATGACATCGGCATTTTGAGGGGGAAGACAGTATGGGGGTGGAGAGGTGGAGATTGCACTTTGCAAAGACATTGAATTATTGTGGGAGGGCCGGGGGCAGAGGTTGAACTTACTTGGTGCAAGCGAACAATGGTGTGTCCATTGACCTCACAGTCAATGTAAATGCTGACTTGGAAAAGTAGGAAAGATTGAAGGGAATTTCGAAATTGAGTCGCATGAATGAACATCATTAATTTAAGTCGTAGCAAAAATGTGTTTGTTGTTGAAAAACGATTAAAGCAATGTCAAAAGTTGATATTAAATGTTTGCGCTCACCCATACCAACACACCACACTCGGTGTACGGAGAATTAAGTTGTAGTTAAATATAAGACGAGGGCACGCTTGTCGTTGTATTTTTTCAATTCCATGAAAATAATTTCCAATAAAATAATATTAATCAGTAAATTTCGTGATTTTACAAAAGTTTTATTAGCATAATTTAATTGAATGTCATATTAGGAGTTTTTGAGTTTCACTAAACTTTACAACAATTCAAATAAATGTTTGGACTACTTTTGTTCTACGGTCACAACTTATTTCGTTGAAATTATCTGATGCCCTTGTATGGAATTTCTCCCATTTTAAACGGTATGGGTGGCGTATAAATGACATTAATTAATGTTAATATTGCTCATACGCTCCAGTAATGCTGTTGTTAAAATTAAATTTGTTTCGAAATCATCATCTCCATCTCCTAAAGAGTATTTGGCTTAAACTCATTTTTATAATATCCACCTCCGGGATCGTCTAAGACGATCTAGCCACGTCCGTCCGCCTCTTCGTCTGTTGAAAGCATCTAAACGAAAGAAGCTAGGACGTCCAAATTTTCCATAAATGCGTCTTATAGTCGTAGATCAGTTGAGATTGTAACTGGGCGAAATTGGTCCAAAGGGAAAAAATGTTACCTCACAAGACTGGAAATGCCCATAATAACCCCTAATATTTTAGAGTATTTAAGCATGTTTTCTCAATATGTCCCTATAACAAGGTGATTCTTATCCGTAGTGGGTGAAATGGCTAGAAATGGCTGCACCTAGAATAATGAAATTCGGTGTGTACATTCCTCTAATTGAGTGGATGCATAATATAAAAGAATTTTTTGCAAATTCGTACTTTTAAGGGGTAAAATAGGAATAGAGGGATAAAAATGGTACCAAAAAAACGGCTGTATCTAGAACAATGAAATTCGGTGTATATATTCCTCTTGAATTGAATAGACAAGTAAAATACACGGATTTTTCAAAATTCGTACTTTTTGGGGTTAAAATGAAAAAGGGGATAAAAATAGTACCAACCAAATGACCGCAGCTAGAGTCATGAAATTCGGAGAATACATTCCTCTGACTATGCAGACATGGAAAATAAACAGATTTTTCGAAATTCGTACTTTTTGGGGTCAAAATAGAAAAAGGGGATAAAAATAGTACCAACCAAATGACCGCAGCGAGAGTCATGAAATTCGGAGTATACATTCCTTTGACTACGTAGATATGAAAAATAAAAGGTTTTTTTTCCACATTCGTACTTTCAAGGGATACAATGGGTACGGAGGGATAAAAATGGTAACAACCAAACGGCGATACCTGGAGTAATAAAATTCGGTGTATACATTCCTCTGATTGCGCAGACACTCAAAATAAACTGATTTTTCAAAATTCGTACTTTTTGGGATTAAAAGGAAAAAGGGGATAAAAATAGTACCAATCAAATGACCGCAGCTAGAGTCATGCAATTCGGAGTATACATTCCTCTGACTATGCGGACACGGAAAATAAACCGTTTTTTTTTCGAAATTCGTACTTTTTGGAGTCAAAATAGAAAAAGGGGATAAAAATAGTACCAATCAAATGACCGCAGCTAGAGTCATGAAATTCGGAGCATACATTCCTTTGACTACGTAGATATGAAAAATAAAAGTTTTTTTCCAAATTCGTACTTTCAAGGGATACAATGGGTACGGAGGGATAAAAATGGTACCAACCAAACGGCGACACCTGGAATAATAAAATCCCTTGTATGCATTCCTCTGATTGCGTAGACACTTAAAATAAATAAATTTTTCGAAATCGTACTTTTTGGGGTTAAATGAAAAAAGGGGATAAAAATAGTACTAATCAACTGACCGTAGCTGAAGTCATGAAATTCAGAGTATACATTCCCTCTGACTACGTAGACATGGAAAATAGACGAATTTTTCGAAATTCGTACTTTTTGGTGTTAAATGGAAAAAGGGGATACAAATAGTACCAACCAAATGATCGCAGCTGGAGTCATGCAATTCGGAGTATACATTCCTCTGACTGCGTAGACACGGAAAATAAACGGATTTTTCAAGGGATACAACGGTACAGAGGGATAAAAATGGTACCAACTACACGGCTACAGCTAGAACGATGAAATTCGGTGTGCACATCCCTCTAATTGCGAAGACACGTAAAATATAGAGATGGTCGAGAGTCGTACTTTTTGGGGGCAACACAGGAAAAAGGTGATAAAAATGGTACCAACGAAATGACCGCATGGAATTCGGTTTATACATTCATCTGACTGCAGAGACTAGCAAAATTTAAAGATTTTTCAAAATTCGTAAATTTTTAACTTTTACGGCATAAATGGGTAGAATCATGGTTAGGGTAGGTTATCTTGCACTGTATACATAAGAGATAAAGGTATTTCAAAATTAATACTTTTGAAATTAAAATAGGATAGAAATACAACCAAGCCAACGGCTGTAGCTGAAAATACAGCCACTATCCCCCAATATTTAGGGTATTTCAGACTGATATCTTATATTTACATTTAGAATTGTCTTGAAGTGTTATTTCGATATGTAGGATGGGCCATGTAACATTTTACATTAGAATCGGCTATGAAAAAAGTACTAATTATTTTTTCAAATTTCTGTTTTTATTGGAGAGGTTGAACTTTGTCATTTAATAATGGAACACGATATCAATCATATCAATACCACAAATGGCTTGGCAGTAGCTCATCCGATAAATTATTATTATAAAGTGATTGTACAGAAAAAAGTACTTCCACACACACTTCCAAAAATTAAATAAATACATACTTATGAGCAATTTGTAAAGTAATTGGTAAAGCATGATTCACACATCGATAAAAGTACAAAACGTAAAAAAACAATTGAATTTAGTGTATTTGCAATATATGCCAATGACAGTGCTAATCTAAGATTGCACTCTATGGTGCCCTAAGATTGCACGGCAAATTGGTAATGTATGCCGATGATATAGTCTATTTTTTTCGTATAACCACGACGTAATATTGAAGTGTCAAACATGAACATGATGTTGCAATTATTCTAGAATATGCAAGGATCAATAAACTGGTGTTGAATGCCGAAAAGCCTTCATTTCATATCAAACCGAACGATTTTCGTAAAAAAATACGACCACGACTCCGATTTTTCGCAGACATATTCTACTGTTAAAAATATTTTACACGAATTTAAAAAAAAACAAGTAAGAAGGCGTTAAGTTCGGGCGTGCCGAATCTTATATACCCTCCACCACGGAGTGCATCGCACAGTATTACCAGCAGATTAAAGGATGTCGACTTTACATAGAAAAATTTTTATTTACAAAATTTTTTATTTTTTTATTTTTTTATGCACATTACTATATTTGTTTACTATTTCAAACTATAATGTATACTTATGCGCACTGTTTAAAATCGACTACTATATATAAATAAAATGCAGTAATTGTGAAAGTGAACATGCCTAAATATTAAGCGATTGTCAGTCGCCATAAGAAAAGTATAAATTTTAAAGATATCCCCATTCTCCATATCCCCAGATTCGCCCCATTTCCCGACCAAATGTACAAATTACGAAAAAAACCTTTTCTCGAGTCTTCATAGTCGGAATGTATACACCGAATTTCATGATTTCAACTTCAGCAGTTTGGTAGGACCCATTTGTATCCCTCTTTATACCCTACACCACTTCGTGGTCTAGGGTATTATAAGTTAGTTTCGCGCCAAATGTTTGTAACACCAAGAAATAATCGAGCTAGACCCACCTTTAAGTATACCGATCGGCTTAGAATCACCAGCTGAGTCGATTTAACAATGTCTGTCTGTCCGTCTGTCCGTCCGTCCGTCTGCTGTCCATCTAAGCTTGTTCGCACTCTACAGGTCGCAATTGTTGTCCGATTGATATGAAACTTGGCAGAAGTTATTTTTTCTGGCCAAGGACCATCGGTATTGAATTTGGAGGAAATCGGTTCAGATTTAGATATAGCCCCCATACAAATGTCGGTCCCGATTTGACATTGTCCGCTCTAGAAACCACATATTGCACCCGATTTTCTTTAAATTTGGTAAAGAATCTTATAATCCAACTAGAAACACCTATGCCGAAATTGGGTAAGATCGGTTCAGATTTAGATATAGCCCCCATACAAATGTCGCTCCCGATTTGACATTTTCCGCTCTAGAAACGACATATTGTACTCGGTTTTCTTTAAATTTTGCAGAACATCTTATAATCCAACTAGAAACACGTATGCAAAATTGGGTAAGATCGATTCAGTTTTAGATACAAATGTCGCTCCCGAATTCACTTTTTCCGCTTTAGAAACCACATATTGTACCCGATTTTCTTTAAAATTGGCACAACATTTTATAATCGAACTAGAAACACCTATTCTGAAAGTGGGTATGATCGGTTCAGATTTAGATATAGCCCCCCATACAAATGTCGCTCCCGATTTGACTTTTTCCGCTCTAAAATCCACATATTGTACCCTTTTTTCTTTAAAATTGGCACAACATCTTATAATCCAACTAAAAAACAATGGTGAAACTGGGTAAGATCGGTTCAGATTTAGATTTAGCCCTCATACAAATGTTGCTCCCGAATGTTTAACCGAATTTGGCCAAACTTTACGTATTATATTTCACCAATAAACATACATGGTGAAAGCGCGTCACATCGTTCCTGGTTTCAATATACCCCCATACAAATGTCCTTTCCGATTTAACATTTTTTGTCAAACACATACATTTACAGGATGCAAAAATCCTTCCCGATTTCAATTTTTTACCGAATTGAATTGCAATGAGAATTGTTTGGGTGATGCCCATATGTCCATACTTTGGTATGACTTTGGTATACTACTGTATAATTTGCATTTGTCTGTCGGACAATTGGGTCAATTACCATATTATTTACCATATTCGTTATATTTGACTAAAGATGAATTTATATCATATAAATTATATTCATATAATTTGTATGAACTACATAAAATTGCCCCCATTAAATACCTGGGTTTAGTAATCAAAGCGATGTACATACGCAGGGAGTGGTGTAGGGTATTATATAGTCGGCCCCGCCCGACTTTAGCCTTTCCTTACTTGTTTTAATTATATCCCTTAAAAGTACGAATTTCAAAAAATCTCTCTATTTTACGTGTTACGAATTATTGGGACGTACACACCGAATTTCATGATTCTAGCTGTTGTCGTATCATTGGTACTATATTTTATCCCTTTTTGTCCCATTTCGCAAGCTAAAACCTTTATTTTCTTTGTGGTGCTTCTAAGCTACAAGAGGATTGGCCGCAACAAATTTTAACTGTATGAAAATAAGAAATTTAATTAATAAGCCAAGGCTACCAATATTTGTATACTATGTACATATATATATAATGGAAATAATACTTCAATTCATAAAGTAAATACAAGGGAGCAATCATTATAACCCTAAATATTGAGGGATAGAGAGCGTATTTTCAGCTACTATAAATTTTGAAAATACCTTATCTCTCACGTACGCAGTATAAGACAACTTCATGATTCTACCATTTTTTGTCGTAAAAGCAACAAAATAAAGTACGAATTTGAAAAAAATATTTTACGTGGCTATGCAGTCATAGGAATGTATACACCGAATTCCATGATTCTATCAGCGGCCATTTTGTTGGTACCATTTCTATCTCCTTTTTCCAATTTTGCCCCCTCAACAGTACGACTATCTAAACTCTGTTTATTTTACGTATCTACATAATTAGAGGGATGTACACACCGAATTTCATCATTCTAGCTGTATTCGTTTAGTTGGTACTATTTTTATCCCCTGTAGCCATTGTATCCCTTGAAAGTACGAATTTGGAAAAAAAGTTTTATTTTTCTACTCCGAATTTTATGATTTTAGCTGCGGTCATTTGGTAAGTACTATTTTTATCCCCTTTTTCCATTTGAACCCCAAAAAGTACGAATTTTGGAAAGTTCTTTTATTTTACGTGCCTACGCAATCAGAGTAATGTATACATTTAATTTCATTATTCTAGGTGCAGCCGTTAAGTTCGTACTATTTCTATCTCTTATCCCCATTTAACCCCTTAAAAGTACGAATTTAGAAAAAATACTTTTATATTATGTATCTACTCTATTAGAGGAATGTACACGCCAAATTTCGTGTTTCTATCTGTTGTCGTTTGATAGGAACCATTTTTATCCGTTTTTGTCCCATTTCGCCCCCTACAAATAAAAAACACTCTATGGTGCCCTTTTGTGCTATAAAGGGAATGCGCATTGCAAATATCAACTAAATACAAGCTAATATGTTCAAAAAACATGCTGAAATACTCTAAATATTAGGGGTATTTTCTGTCCTTATGAGGGAAAAATGTTTCCCTCTACAACCATCTAGACTATAAGACACATTTAGGAAAAATTTGAACCTCCTAGCTCATTTCGTTCGCTCATATCGTGCTTTCAACAGACAGACAGACGGACATGGCTATATCGTCTTAGAATTTTACCAGGACCCAGAATATATATACTTCATGGGGTCTCCGATGAATATTTCAAGGTGTTACAAACGGAATGACAAGATGAATATACCCCCATCCTGGAGGTGGAGGGTATAAAAAGAATTGTTTTTGCAAAACATAGGACCATTTGAAAATTAGAAAAATCAAGAAAATCGTGCCGAGGTATGAACATTGAAAATGGTGTAGTGAGAACACGGTTGGGCACAATTCAAAGAATGATGGCTTATTTTAAAGGTAATTACAAGTACTTTACGCCGGCGTTCATGCTACTGGCAAAAATTTGTGTATTTCTGATTTTTCTTCTGATTACGCCGGCGTTCATGCTACTGGCAAAAATTTGTGTATTTCTGATTTTTCTTCTTCTTCTGTATTTTTCACTATGAAAACACCAACCTAAAAATTCAGAAAAAATATAGGCATATTCCCTGATAGATTCTAACCAAACCCTGACGGGCGACTACATTTAGTAAACGTTTTTTTTAATACAGCCCGTTATTTCTCCTAGCTGAAATTTCAGAGCCCTCAGAATTGTATTCAATCTCCCGTTGACGCATCCATCACATTCGCTATATAGTAACATATGTAAAAAGGTTTTACCTGTATATTAACTGCACAAAATGCAGTTACTTATGTTCATGTACAAATCGATACACAACATTTTGCTCATCATGCCATAGATTTTTGTAGAAAACAATTGATTTTTAATACTAGAAACAATTTGAATTTGCGTGTAGGCTGGAACCCACGAAACAACGCATTGAATACATCGGCTGCACCTACCTCAAACTCTTAAACGTATATCGAGAATTTCAAAATTTAAATCTAATTTGAAATCATATCTACTCCAAGGTATAGAAATGCTTCTATTGTAATTTTTCTTTTAATCTATCGCAATTGTATACTAAAAATTCAAAATTGATTTTATTATTATTATTAATGATTTATTTTTAATCAAATCATAACCATAGTCAATGGAGCTGGGGCACTTACTAAATTGTAAATTGTTATCATTGAAATAAAAACAAGTAAAAACGGGGTTAAGTTCGGCCAGGCCGAACTTTATATACCCTCCACCATGGATTGCATTCCACAGAGGTTGTGGGTTTTCGTAGAAGTGCAGTAATATTACAGGAAAATATAATTTCTTTATTATATCCAAACCAAAACAAGTACAAATATTGAAAACATAATTTTATAAATAAATATAATATTTTAATTATTTCAAATCATTATTTATTTCAAATCAAAAAATCAAATCAAGAGGAATGTATACTCCGAATTGCATGACTCTAGCTGCGGTCATTTGGTTGGTACTATTTGTATCCCCTTTATCCATTTTAACCCCAAAAAGTACGAATTTCGAAAAATTCGTCTTTTTTCCGTGTCTACGCTGTCAGAGGAAGACTCTAGCTGCGGTCATTTGATTGGTACTATTTTTATTCTTAAATTTTTTTTCATTTTAATCCCAAAAAGCACGAATTTCGAATAATCTGTCTATTTTAAGTGTCTACGCAATCAGAGGAATGTATACACCGAATTTCATTATTCCAGGTGCAGCCGTTTGGTTGGTACCATTTTTATCCCTCCGTACCTACTGTATCCCTTGAAAGTACGAATTTGGAAAAAAACCTTTTATTTTTCATATCTACGTAGTCAAAGGAACGTATACTCCGAATTTCATGACTCTAGCTGCGGTCATTTGGTTGGTACAATTTTTATCCCCTTTTTCTATTTTGACCCCAAAAAGTACGAGTTTCGAAAAATCAGTTTATTTTCCGTGTCTACCCAGTCAGAGGAATGTATACTCCGAATTTCATGAATCTAGCTGCGGTCATTTGATTGGTACTATTTTTATCCCCTTTTTTTCCTTTTAACCCCAAAAAGTACGAATTTTGAAAAATCCGTGTATTTTACTTGTCTATGCAATCAGAGGAATGTATACACCGAATTTCATTATTCTAGGTACAGCCGTTTGGTTGGTACCATTTTTATCCCTCTATTCCCATTTTACCCCTTAATAGTACGAATTTGGAAAAAATAGTTTTATATTATGTATCCACTCAATTAGAGGAATGTATACACCGAATTTCGTGTTTCTAGCTGTTGTCGTTTAATATGTACCATTTTTATCCCTTTTTTGCCCCATTTCACCCTCTACAAATAAGAATTACTTTATGGTGCACGTTTTTGCTATAAGGGGAATGCGCATACCAAATGTCAAACAAATACAAACAGACATATTCAACAAAACTGCCTTAATACGCTAAAATATTAGGGATTACTATGGGTATTTTTAGTTCTTGTGAGGGAAAAATTTTTCCCTTTGGACCGCTTTCGCCCCGTTTCAATCCCAACCGATCTACGACTATAAGACGTATTTATGAAAAATTTGAACGTTCTAGCTCCTTTCGTTTAGATGCTAGCGTGCTTTCAACACACGGACGGACATGGCTAGATCGTCTTAGATTTGTATGACGATCAAGAATATATATATTTTATAGGGTCTCAGGTCGATATTTCAAGGTGTTACAAACGGAATGACAAAGTTAGTATACCCCCATCCTGGAGGTGGAGGGTATTAAAAATCGATATATTCGCCAAAATAGCATTTCATCGTGGATGACGTATAAGTCACATTAATTTAGGATAATATTACTCATACGCACTAATATAGTTCTCTGCGCTAAGAAACCTAAAGTAAAACCTCACGCGAGCGGACACTTCCTCAAGTGTACACTTTTTTGAAAAATCATGTTTTATGTTAAAATTTTCATTATTATGAACCTCCATTAAGCGGAAACTTTCTTATGTGAACATGGACATAAAATATATTTTTTTATTTTACCTCTCATAAGTGAACATCTCCATTAAGCGGACAAATTTTGGGTCCACTGTTGTTTTACTGCATGTTCATACAGTTGATTTAAACAAAATTTTTCTACAATTGTAGTAATTAGAACCATCATTTTTACTCCGGAATTCAGCGTACTCGAATTAGGTTTACCCATAGGACACCCAAAGTATTAGCAGAAAATAATTTGTTCCGAAAGAAATGATTATAATTTTGAGTATTTTTCTGTTCGGCTCACGGTCGAACTTAAAAGACATTTAATGATTTCCACTATTCTTGCCAATTTGCTGATATTTCGAATAAAATTTTTAGTCAAGAACAGAAAACCGAAAATAAGCACACATTTTGATTTATTAGCAATCCACAGAATATCATCTAGAATTATCTGAAAATGTATACAAGTTTCTAAAGATTATCTGAAATTAATTTTCCATCACATATGTACGAATTGTCTTATTATGGTGTCCTGTTTTCTCTTATAAGGGAAAATTGGTATTTCCCATTTCCCATATGATCTTGAAAATCACAATCAAAGTTATTGAATGATTCCAAACGAAAGAAAAAATGTATTGTAACACTAAACCAAAATGAACTTCTGGATATGTTTTGATATCCTGTTTAAATTGGTCATTGTTATCCTCCAAAAGAGTAGAACGAAATGAAACATTCGTTTCCGGTTGAGCGTTTCTATATCCGCTCTATTGAAAGGGGTAGTAGCAGTAGACTTGTCTCATATCACTCTTGGCCCAATGTAACCGCAAAAAGTTAAATCGTTGCAACAGTGCCATCATCATGCAACACATGCACCATTGACGCTGCTTGTATGGCGGATGTATACATTTGCATGAGTGTGTGTGTGGAGCATACAAACTCAAACAATCTACACATTCGTTTGTGTGTGTGGGTGAGTGCGAACCCAAAGGCATTTCTAAACACTACGTTCTGCTTCATACTTCATGTATGTATTTATGCGTCGATGTGGATGTTGGTGTCCGTGTCGTGGCTTTGGCTTTGGCGAAATACAATTGAGACTCCAAATTTAACAAAGTGCCCCCGGGCCGGCATATTTTCCAATTCAAATTGAAAATATGCCGACGCTGACTGCCGCCTGCCGATGTGGCAAAAGTCTATTGTTGGACTGTGCAAATATTTGCACAGAAAATATTGACCTTAGAAAGGAAAACTCAAACAAACAGAAAAAACAATAACGAAAACACTCACAGGCGCCCACTGTGTGAGTGCCAGTGTGAGTGTGTGGGCTCGCACACTTACACAAAATTAAAATAATCTCCTCATCCACTCAACTTGGGGACTTGAAACGTGTGTGTGTGGCCGGTCAAAGTTTTGGCAAAAAATTATTTTAAATTTTTTCGTTTTGTTTTCTGGTGACTGACTATGTTTTATGTTTTTTTTTTCGGCAAACATATGCTAAGCAAGTCATTATGTGAGCCACACTTACAAAAATACAGACATGAATGGGGATGTGGACGTGGACGTGGACTAACAAGAGCAGCCTTTGTAATAATCACAACAAACACAGGGATAGACACATGTGTATATGTATGTATGGCCAATACTACAACAGGAGCAGCATCAGTGGCAGTGGCAACCTATACGCCAATGCTGGTTTCCTCCCAAAATACATTTATAATTTTACCGTTTCCGGTTGAGTGGGAACAGCTCGTTTTTTGTCGTTTTCGTTGCTACTGCTGCTGTTGCTGTAGCGGGGAGGGATCTCAAATTAGTTTTAAACATTTATGACTTCCACTGCTATTTTATGGAGTTTTGCAACAACTCTGCTGCTGTTTGTGAATATTACCCAAAAGATTTTCCCCCAAAGTGAACACACAGTGGTTGCGTAAGTAAAAGGAATAGAAAATTATTATTCTATTAAACCATTGAACCGTTTAGACAGCTGAAGTATTTGCAACAACAAAATTAAGATTGATGAATGAAATTGTTATCAAATAATTGGTGGTAATATTGACTAGAGTCCACAATATCACCTAAATTTAGTACATATATTGTTCGATCTCTGAATACACTGCAAGAAGATCTGGTTTGAAAGAATAATTCACTCAAAAGTTTTAACCACTTGAAGTTTAAACATACAAAGGACAGAACTGATGCCAAAAAGGTAGAGCTTTTTGAAAGTAAATTTATTAAATTTATTAATTTATTAAAAAAATTAAATTATAAAAATAATAAACTCACCCATACCATGAACTCTAAAATTTCTTGGACAGTCCAGTCATATTTTTCCTGATCTTGATGCATTCATTATTAATATCAATGTAGCTACTCCTAAAAAGAAAAATATCAGAATAAAATAAAAAAAAAATAAAAAAAAATCAATAACTAGCAGTACCCGCTGCATCGCACGCGAAAAAGTCAGTTATTTTGTATTAGTTTTATCCGTCTCTGTTTTCGGATAGTATTTATTTGATTTTATTTTGGTGGATATAGATAAACCCTTCGTATGTATAATTTTGATCATTTTCTACCAAGTTTTGAACAAAAAATTACAACCGCAGAGCCTTTTATATCCTCGACCTCATGTTTCTAGATGCAACCGACAACTTTATAACTTTTTACACCTCTTTCCCAAAAAATACACATTTTGAAAAATTACTATAGGTAACATGTTGTTTGCTTCCCCTAAAAACATATACTTTATTTGGTACCACGTTGTCGTCCTGCATCCTCCTTATAAGTACAAATATCCATTTATGTTCCGCGTTTATGTAATTAAAGGGTTGTACACCATTTTTATCCCGCGCGCACCTTAAAAGTACAAATTTCGACAAATCCAATTTGACTGCGCTTACGTATCAAATTTCACGATTCTAGTTGCAAAATTTTTATCCCTTTTTGTGTCGTTCAGCCCTTAAAAGTACAAAAATGCATTTATATGGCGCTTCTATGTGGTGAGAGGAATTTACATACCAAATTTCACGACTCTAGCTGTAAACCTTTTTGGTTGGTACCATTTCTATCCCCTTTTGTCCCGCTTACCCCTTATAAGTATAAATTTCGAAAAATACATTTATATGCAGGTCTTCGTAATCAGAGAAATGTAGATATCGATGTTCACGAATATAGCTGTAATACTTAAATTGGTACCATTTTATCCCTTTTTGTCCAGCTCGTACCTTAAAAGTAAAAATTTCGAAAAATACATTTATATGCAGGACGACGTAGTCAGAGAAATGTAGATATCGATTTTCACGAATATAGCTGCAATTCTTAAATTGGTACCATTTTTATCCCTTTTTGTCCAGCTCTCCCCAAATTTCGAAAAATCCAATTTTACTTCGTTTTTATAGGGTCAGAGGTATTTACATACCAAATTTCATGATTCTAGCGATAATACTTTATTTGGTACCATTTTTATCCCATTTTGTCCAGTTCGCCGCTTAAATGTACAAATTTCGAAAAGTCCAATTTGACTTCGCTTCTATATGTGCAGAGGAATTTACATACCAAATTTCACGACTCTAGGTGTAAAACTTTAGTTGGTACTATTTTCATCCCTTTTTGTCCCGCTCACCCCTTATAAGTACAAATTTCGAAAAATGCATTTATATTGCAGGACGACGTAGTCAGAGAAATGTAGATATCGATTTTCACGAATATAGCTGCAATACTTGAATTGGTACCATTTTTATCCCTTTTTGTCCCGTTCGTCCCTTAAAAGTACAAATTTCGAAAAATCCAATATTACTTCGTTTATTTAGTTGGTATCATTTTTATCAAAAAAGTACAAATTTCGAAAAATCCAATTTTACTTCGTTTCCATACGGTCAGAGGAATTTACACACCAAATTTCATGTTTCTAGCTGTAATACTTTAGTTGCTACCATTTTTATCCCGCACACCGCTTAAAAGTAAAAATTTGGAAAAATCCCTATTTGTAGCTCTTCTGCATGATCAGTGCAAGGAACACACCGAATTACACGTGTCTAACTACTGCCGTTTAGTCTGGACGAAGGTTCGATGTTTATCCCTTTTTGGGCCATTTTACCCCTTAAAAGTACGAATTTCGTAAAACCCTTTCTTAGTCGACGTCTACGTCATATTTGGGAATTACCCTGAAAATTTCATGACCCTAGCTTCAGCCGTTTGGTCTGGGGGGTGGTCAATGATAAGTCAGCCAGTCAGTAACGCAACTCTTTTATATATATATATATAGATTTCTGAAGTATATCTTATTCGACAATTATTTTCTTGTGTCAAAATGTATACGTCGTTAAAGTTATGGGCTTATGTCCTGTTATTCTGCAATGGGCTACAAGAGCTGTCTTCTGTTCCAACGGCTTATCAGAAGCTTTTTGATCTGACTTGTGTGCAGAAATTCTTGTCTAATTTTTGTTTGTGTTCAATCGCCTGTAACTTCTGATATACTTGATCGACTTTAATGTACTATACCTTTGTTTGCAGGAAACTTTAATTACTTAAAATATTAAATATTGGAATGGTATAGTTATATTTTTAAATATTTTTACAGTTTTATTTATTTTATTTTGATTTTCGAAATGATTGCATTAATTAATTTTTTTAACTTTAAAGTAATGTTCTTAGATGTCCTTTTTAGTGACAGCGAGAGTTTGGAAGTTGTAAATTGGTGGCTTCTATTTTTTCGATTTTTTTTTGTAAAGTCAACCAGAATTTCAGTGAAAATTCTTCAGAATGATAATTTGTTCAATATTTTATTAACACAAAGTGTAAAAACAGTAGAAACTCTAAGAAAACTAAACTCTATTTGTAGAGCTCAATTGCACTATAGAAAAACAAAAAAATATATATTTTCCCACTACCTACATTTTCATGGATTTTTTCAATGAAATTCTAGTTAGTTTTGAAAAAAAAAAAAATAAAAAAAATCGTAAAATAAATTGTAAAATGGTGATCACAAATACAAAATCAAATACAAAAATTGAGCTGACCATGTCCACAACTCCTTTTGGACGGACATGGCACAAACACTTTAAAAAGTCGTGAAACGGATTTGATCCAAACATTCTTAGGGGCATAAGTCACTCCTTCAATGCGTTACACTTTTTTCTGTCGCAAATTATATATACCCGCCTACTCTGTAAAATGAGGGTATAATGATCCACTCAACGCGTGAAGCGTCGTTACTCTGTTCCAAAAACTGCTGTTGGACAGTGTTTTTAAATGAAATATTATTTTTGCTAAAAATATACTATCCATTTTTTACTTTTGGCGTTTATTTTCTTTCGGTCTATAATACTATTATAATAAAATTATATGTCCGAGGCCTAAAAAATATTTTTTGTGTGTATTCATAAAATCAACACCAACATACTTATACCCTGCACCTTGGGATATATTGTATACTCATTTTATCATTTTCATTTGCAACGCCGTGAAATATTCATCTGAGAAATCATAATTCTGGGTCGTGGTAAGACTTGTATTTGCAAAAAAAATAGTAACTTCAATAACTCAGTCAATTACTAATGGATATTTGAAAACAAAGCGGATTTTTTTTCCTTATTAAAAATATTATTATAGTAAACTTACAAGTTGTGCGATTACCAAAGCAAATAATATGCAAAAAACATTGCCAAAGTTAACAAGTAAGGAAAGGCTAAAGTCGGGCGGGGCCGACTCTATGATACACTCCACTTTCTATCCGAATACAATTTAATTCGGTGAAAAAATTAAAACGGGCTGGATTATTGAATCCTGTAAATGTGTGTGTTTGACAAAAAATGTTAAATCGGAAAGGACATTTATATGGGGGTATATTGAAAACTGGAACGAAATAGGTGAAATATAATATGTATAGTTTGGCCAAAATCGGTTTATCTTTTGGGAGCAACATTTGTATTTGGGCTATATTTAAATCTGAACCGATCTTAGCCACTTTCACCATAGGTTTTTTACTTGGATTATAAGATGTTGTGCCAAATTTAAAGAAAATCGGGTACAATATGTTGTTTCTAGAGCGGAAAATGTCAAATCGGGAGCGACATTTGTATGGGGGCTATATCTAAATCTGAACCGATCTTACCCACTTTCTGCATAGGTGTTTCTAGTTGGATTGTAAGATGTTGTGCCAAATTTAAAGAAAATCGAGTATAATATGTGGTTTATAGAGCGGAAAATGTCAAATCGGGAGCGACATTTGTATGGGGGCTATATCTAAATCTGAACCGATCTTACCGAATTTCTGCATAGGTGTTTCTAGTTGGATTGTAAGATGATGTGTCAAATTTAAAGAAAATCGGGAACAATATGTCGTTTCTAGAGCGGAAAATGTCAAATCAGGAGCGACATTTGTATGGGGGCTATATCTAAATCTGAACCTATCTTACCCACTTTCTGCATAGGTGTTTCTAGTTGGATTGTAAGATGTTGTGCCAAATTTAAAGAAAATCGAGTATAATATGTGGTTTATAGAGCGGAAAATGTCAAATCGGGAGCGACATTTGTATGGGGGCTATATCTAAATCTGAACTGATCTTACCGAATTTCTGCATAGGTGTTTCTAGTTGGATTGTAAGATGATGTGTCAAATTTAAAGAAAATCGGGAACAATATGTCGTTTCTAGAGCGGAAAATGTCAAATCAGGAGCGACATTTGTATGGGGGCTATATCTAAATCTGAACCTATCTTACCCACTTTCTGCATAGGTGTTTCTAGTTGGATTGTAAGATGTTGTGCCAAATTTAAAGAAAATCGAGTATAATATGTGGTTTATAGAGCGGAAAATGTCAAATCGGGAGCGACATTTGTATGGGGGCTATATCTAAATCTGAACCGATCTTACCGAATTTCTGCATAGGTGTTTCTAGTTGGATTGTAAGATGTTGTGTCAAATTTAAAGAAAATCGGGTGCAATATGTCGTTTCTAGAGCGGAAAATGTCAAATCAGGAGCGACATTTGTATGGGGGCTATATCTAAATCTGAACCGATCTTACCGAATTTCTGCATAGGTGTTTCTAGTTGGATTGTAAGATGTTGTGTCAAATTTAAAGAAAATCGGGTGCAATATGTCGTTTCTAGAGCGGAAAATGTCAAATCAGGAGCGACATTTGTATGGGGGCTATATCTAACTCTGAACCGATCTTACCCACTTTCTGCATAGGTGTTTCTAGTTGGATTATAAGATGTTGTGCCAAATTTAAAGAAAATCGGGTACAATATGTAGTTTCTAGAGAGGAAAATGTCAAATCGGGAGCGACATTTGTATGGGGGCTATATCTAAATCTGAACCGATCTTACCCACTTTCTGCATAGGTGTTTCTAGTTGGATTGTAAGATGTTGTGTCAAATTTAAAGGAAATCGGGTGCAATATGTCGTTTCTAGAGCGGAAAATGTCAAATCAGGAGCGACATTTGTATGGGGGCTATATCTAAATCTGAACCGATATTATCCAATTTTTGCATAGGTGTCTCTAGTTGGATTATAAGATGTTGTGCCAAATTTAAAGAAAATTGGGTACAATATGTGGTTTCTATAGCGGAAAATGTCAAATCGGGAGCGACATTTGTATGGGTGCTATATCTAAATCTGAACCGATTTGCCTCAAATTAAATAGCGTTCGTCCCTGATCCACAAAACTTACTGGTGCCAATTTTTGTTAAGATCGGACTATAATTGCGACCTGTAGTTTGATTACAACAATAGATGGACAGACAGACGGACAGACAGACGGACAGACAGACAGACAGACGGACAGACGGACATTGCTAAATCGACTCAGAAAGTGATTCTAAGTCGATCGGTATACTTAACAATGGGTCTATCTCGCTTCCTTTTGGGTGTTACAAACAAATGCACAAAGCCATAATACTCTCGTGGAGTGTATAAAAATGGTTAAAAATTGTGACATTTTATCGCTGATTTACATTTACAATTTGGTTTCTTTTATTTTGATTTTCGAAATGATTACAATTATTGATTTTTTTAATTTTAAAGTAGTATAGTGTATTTGCAATATCATCCAAAGTTTCGGTGAGCAATTATCAGAATGATAATTCCATCATTAGTTTATTAACAAATGCTACAATACAATACAATAAAAAATTCAATTATACTGTGTGTAATTTTTCAAGTCATGTATATATAACCATATACGGACACCACTACGTGATAAAAGACCAAAAAATACCAGTGTCTCCCAGCCATGCAATTTTCTATGGGTCCTCGGTGTCATTTTTGCAAAAAGTGATCATATTCACAGGCTCATATCTTACAAACCGTTAGGAATTTTGATTTACTCTCTGAGGCCAAGTTGTCGCTCTTGTCATAAAAAGCAAGATTTTTTTATTTATTGTACTATCATGTTTACAATTTTTAAAATTTCATTTATTATGTACATAGTTTGAGATTTTACTAAATGTATTGCAACAACTGAAATCTTATTTTGTATGGAAAAATCATCTTGTTATAATTATTACATTTTTAGGCAAATAAATAGTAAAAAAACCTATAAATTTTATAAAGAAATGGTGATGATAACAGCTTCATTCATCTTCAGCGTGAAGATTTAGAAGAGAGTCACATCATATATTTCTTATTATTTCAAAATTTGAGCATCTGTTCCGATCCTCGAAGATTTGTGTTAACTTGCGGGTGACTTTATCAAACGTGTCTTCATTGAAATTTCTATGCAGGAGAAATGTAGGATAACGCCTTGGTAAGTTGAAGATAATTTTTAAGTTTTTATTTTGTATAATTTGAAGCTTCTTGCGATGTGTTTTGGCTGCTTTCATGTACCACACTTGACATCCATACGTCATGATGGGTTGTATACAGACTTTGTATAATAATAATTTGTTTTTGATATTTAGCGTAGATTTGCGATTTAAAAGTGGAAAGAGAGCACATCCGCACCTCACCGCTTTTTGGTATATTTGGGAGACGTGTTCTTTAAAAGTACACTTTTTGTCTAGTGTTATGCCTAGATATTTGATGCTGTTTTGAAGTGGAATTTCTGTTCCTTGGATAATCAGAGGTATGGTTGGCACTCTTTTTGGAGAGGGGAAGATTATAGCCTGTGTTTTATTGTCATTAATTTTTATCTTCCATTTATTGAAGTATTTCTCTGCGTGTAAAAGCGCTTTTTTCATATTCTTTATTATGGCATTCGAAACCTTTCCAGTCGTGATGATTGCTGTATCGTCAGCATACAACGCCTTACATTGGTCCTTGAGCACTCTAACATCTGAGGTGTATATGGAGTACAATATAGGGGACAAGATCGATCCTTGAGGTATACCAGCGTGAATTACTCTTTCTGTCGATTTTCCATTTTCCAAGCTGACAACCATTTTTCTATTGCTTAGAAAGCTTTTCACAATTTTTTGAAGGTAAACAAGAAAACCCATCATATTTAGTTTGTAAACTAAGCCATTATGCCATATGGTGTCGAACGCTTTTCCAATATCCAGAAATATTATTCCGGTACTCCTCCGATTTTTTTTATTATTTGCAATAAAGTTTGTTATTCTTTTGACCTGGTGTACTGTGGAGTGTTCTTTCCTAAAACCAAATTGTTCCTTCATTATTATATTATTACTTTGTGAAAATTCTGACAGTCTTTCAAATATTATTTTCTCGAAAATTTTATCAAGACAGCTCAACATGCTCGATATAAAAAAGCTATCCGGCATTTTTTTAACATAATTGGTTTTATACCATCAATTCCTGGAGCTTTAGAGTTCTTAAGATTTAAAGTAAAGAATTTTACTTCCTCTTTAGTTGTTGGCATTACTTCTGTTAAAACTAGTTGTCTGTCTAGCCTTTGGTCATGAGTCTTAACCTTGTAATCCATACTAGATCTCATGTTACATGTTGTGCTGTGGTTGATTTCGAAAATGTTTGCAATTATGTTAGCCTTATCTTCACAGTTGTAAATATCAACGCCATCTACCATCAGTCTTTCAAGTTTTGTTTTATTTACTTTTATTGCCTAAGTCAACTTCCAGAACTTTTTTGCTTCCAGGTGGCAACCCTTGAATGAATTTGGACCAGCTGTTATTTCTGTCACTCAACACATGATGATCTATCAAAGTAGTCAGCTGTTTTAAAATGCATGTGATAGTTATTCTCTCTGAAATAATGTTACTTCTTTGTAATTTTCGCTTAAATTTTTTTCTTTGGCCGATTAAATACAAGGTAGTTATGGAGAGTTTTTTCTGTCAAATTTGTTTCTTACCTTGTGGGACTTTTTTAGATGCTTCTTGTACAAGGTGAGTTATTTTAGAGATTGGATGTTCCACATTTAAGCTTGTCACAATAGCAGAGTGAAAGTTATTTTTTTAATCTGGGTGTCAACCCACTTTTCTATTAAATTCCAGTTGGCTAGACTATACAGAGGAACTTGTTCTTCTTGCTGTTGAATAGCAAGAATTGTGAAAACTTCATCTTCAAGGTAAAAATCGCAAATATCGCCGAACAAATCTTATAGGTAGGTAGGTAGCGTATACGTGTTGTTAAGTATAATATCACTCATACGCACTGTAGTCGGACTGACCATTAACAAGAACAGACCATTAACCATTAACATATATATTTGTACTACCTAAACAGTGTTAAGAATCATTCCTAGTAAGTTCATATGTTCTATAAAGTTCTTTATTGAGATCTTAGGTACATTTTTGTAGTTGATTGTTTCCTTAAATTTTGAACGGTTTGCTACCTTATTTGTTTTTTGCGATTTTGGCCTTTAACATAAAGTTTTTTGATTTTATATGTTCACAATTTTGTTATGAGAAAATGATCACTTTTTGCAAAAATGACACCGAGGCCCCAAATCATTTGGGGCCAATAAAAAAGTGCATGACTTTGGCTAAAACTGGGAGATACGTTTTTTTTTTTGGTTTTTTATCACGTAGTGGTGTCCGTATGTGGTTATATTTTATCGTATTGCACTGTGTTATCTTTGTGGATCTGAAGACAATTTGCGACATATGATAATTTCGTTTAGGCCTGTGGTGGTTATGATGGACATTCAAATTTCTAAAAATAAAAACTACTGCTTTTCTAGTGAATGTAACCGAGTGGTTTATCGTTTATTTTGAACGTTGATGAATTTTGGAACATTTATATAAACTTTGTCTTCTTCTCGTTGATGCTTAGGCAGTAATTTTCATCTTCTTGACTGAGCTTAGTCTCCATATACGATATTTTTATTGTAGAGGCGCAATATTGTCGACGTACGATACCTCTATTATATACCAAAGCCTTGTTCAGAATACTACTAAAAATAGGAGAGGGGAAATTTAGCAGCCGTGACTAACATCAGTTTTCGTTTTTTTTTCAATTAATTGAATTTTGTACCATTTTCAATTGTAATTCAAAAGATATCACTTTAAATTAAGAAAAATCAATTGAAATTCAAAAATTCCATTTGAAATTCAAAAAATGTCAATTGAAATTCAAAGCTCATCATTTGTAATTCAAAAGACATCATTTGAAATTCAAATCTCGTCAATTGAAATTCAAAATTATTCCATTTGAAATTCAAAAATGTAAACAATACTTTTTCAGCTAAATGTACACTAGGTGGGGTAACATTTAAAGGGTGATTTTTTAGCTATTATCTTTTTGGCAACACTGGTTTAAACAGCTGACGCACGTTTCGTGTTTTGTTTCACTGTCAAACATCTTCAGCTTGATCTATAATTTAATTTAATTGAATTTTATTATCAAAATGCGTGCTCTGTTAAGAAAGTCCATCCATTTTATGGTCAGTTTAATCGACCCACTGAAGCGGCTATTCGGGCTATTGTGACTAAATTTCGCACCAAATTTACATTGTTGGACATTAAACCACCAACACGCTTACGTAGAGTGCGAACTGAAGAAAATATCGCAGCTGTATCGGTCAGTGTTAATGATGACCATCAATTATCGATTCGTCGCCGTTCGCAGCAATTGGGCCTCTGTTACTCAAAAACGTGGAAATGCCAAAATTGGACTAAACGGATGGACCATTTGTGGCGCAGTCAAGGTCATCATTTGCATGAAATAATATTCAAAAATTAAATTATATGGACCGTACTATCGATTCAAATAACGATTTCATGCATTTTTCTGAATTTTATGTGTTTTTTTAACTTTCCTATAGCTTTTAAAAAATCCTTTAGATGTTGAACTTTGTCATTTAACAATATAACACAATATCTTTCATACGACTACTGGGACGGCACACATAATTTCATACAAGCTGCGGCAAAAATTAGAAGGAATAGAGCTAGGACCTTGAAATTTCGCACACATCCGTTATATGCTCAAATTAGATCAGAAACATGTTTTGTTTAAATCCGCCCACAACAACGCGTCATAAATTTCTTATTTTAATATATATGTGAATACAAATAATTACCAGTGATTTCATTTGAATCCACAATTAAATGAAAATTTTCAGTGCCACGCCCATAAAACCTTACATCCCTAAAGTATGCTTTAAATAATTTTTCCAAAACAATTTAGCAGAGAACAACGATGAAGGTATTGCTTAATTTTTGGCTGTTGACAGCTACATATAAGCAGAATATTCTTTTTAAAATGAATAAATAAGACTAGTATAGTTTAGCAATATTTGTAAATGCCGAGGCATCGGTCGGCCTCGCAAATATAGTTTTTTACTGTAGAAAATTAACAATACTGAATAAATAGAACCTTTAGTTTTTATTTTTTTTTTTTCTACGAACTAAACGAAATTTCACTACGATGCATGGTTTCCGAGATACATCCCAATAAAATAATCTCTATTATGATGAAATTTTTGAACTAAAGGGTGATTTTTTAAGAGCTTGATAACTTTTTTTTAAAAAAACGCATAAAATTTGCAAAATCTCATCGGTTCTTTATTTGAAGCGTTAGATTGGTCCATGACATTTACTTTTTGAAGATAATTTCATTTAAATGTTGACCGCGGCTGCGTCTTAGGTGGTCCATCCGCTTAGTCCAATTTTGGCATTTCCACGTTTTTGAGTAACAGAGACCCAATTGGTGCGAACGGCGACGAATCGAAAATTGGTGGTCATCATTAACACTGGCCGATACAGCTGCGATATTTTCTTCAGTTCGCACTCTACGTATGCGTGTTGGTGGTTTAATGTCCAACAATGTAAATTTGGTGCGAAATTTAGTCACAATAGCCCGAATAGCCGCTTCAGTGGGTCGATTAAACTGACCATAAAATGGAAGCGCGCAATGAACTTTCTTAACAGAGCACGCATTTTGATAATAAAATTCAATAATTTGCAAGCGTTGTTCGTTTGTAAGACGATTCATGATGAAATGTCAAAGCATACTGAGCATCTTTCTCTTTGACACCATGTCTGAAATCCCACGTGATCTGTCAAATACTAATGCATGAAAATCCTAACCTCAAAAAAATCACTCTTTATTTTAGCATTTATGAACTTTAAATGCATCCACAGCTTAAGTTGGCCGCGATATTGACAAAATCTTTTAGAATACGCTTAATAGGATTGATCTTTGCAAAATTCAATCAGTAAAGTCGAGATTTGGGCCCATGAAATGTGGGAGTTTTTGCCGCTGGTAATACACTGTGCGGTGCAGTACTTCATCCCATCAACACAATTTTTCAATAAATACAACGCCAAACCGTGACTCGTTGTGATGCATTGGCTTCTCAATAGTCACGTGTGGGTTCTCTGAACCCCATGTGCGGCCATTTTGCTTATTGGCATAGCCACTGAGATTAGAATGAGCTTCATCTGTAAACACGAAAGTTGTCCATGTAAATTTCCTACAGTTTGCGTTGGAAGTAAGTTTTTAATATTTCCCAATTTTGTTCAATTAAATGTAAAATGGCCCACCCTATATATTCACGTACATACTTCGATGTAATTTTACAGACAATATGCCCAAAATTACAAAATATAGTTGATCCTTCGTGAATGTCGTGAAAATCTTTTGATTGTTTTATTTTCTTAAAATTATCTAATGGATGTGGTTGAAAAGTATGCCAGAGACTAAGGTTCCAGAGACACTTTTAAAAAACATGGCAACCCCCAACATAATGACACTTCTTTCCTTGGCCGAATAAAACAATTGGTTGATTTATTCTGGAGGACTCAGGACTATGTAGGAAATAAAAAAGGACCGACCTAAGCATCGCTAAAAATCACTTTGCATATACATATAAAAACTTTACGACACACACACACTCACTCACAATGTTAAATCGTTGTAGACATGGGCAACTACATGCATGCATACATGTATGTGTGTGTGATGCTATACTCGGATGTACGAATGTAATACAACATAATGGTAATGAGAATTGCTTCACATTTACATATTGTACAAAGTGTTTTGCTATTCCAATGTATCACAATACTTATATGTATGTATTTGTGTGTGTGAGTGTGTTTGCGAGAAGCAAAGAGAGAAAGCAGTCTGTTTGCAAGGGAGCTATTTGTTTGTGTGTTCGTGTGTGTGCCGATTGTGTGTTAGATAGCTCACGGCAATTGTAATGTTTATGTTTGCATTCCTTCAAGGGATAGAAAACACATTTCCAAGGAACATTGGATTTAAACACATTGGCACACATCCACACAGATACACACATACACACATGCTCATAGTCTCACTCACACAAACGAGAACTGGTGCACACAGGAAATCCTAAAACATATTAAAAACTCTTTCACACACAGCCACACATTCTAACACATGCATTTGCAGTGAAAGTTGAAATGACTTGCAAAGGGGAGGCGAAGGGAATAGCGGGAGAGAGGGACATGGCCACATTAAAATAAAATACGTACAAACGTTGAAATGTTATCTGGAAATGCAACCAACAAACATTTGACGCTCGGAGGAAACCCGGTAATGAACCATAACGAAGTTGAAGTTGTGCGTTATCAAATTTGGTTGCAGTTTCCAGCCACCGAACCGATCCGACCGCCAGCCCAACCCTCCCAACCATTGTTGAAACGGATTAGATTAGAGCAGAGTGCCGAGCACAGGGCGCCGCACACAGGCAGGTTATGTTAATGGCATTCTGATGGATGGCTGATGGTCATGACAGTCAGGGCACAGATGTTGTTATATTGCGGGTTTTTGGGCCACGGAGGGAAATTAAGAAATTCAGGGAATAACTCTATGTTGATTGGATATAAAATGAGAGGTTAGTCTACTGAATCCACGTGGGAGTTATGGTGGTAGCAGGAGATAAATTATATCGAATAAATAAAGAACTTCAGGGAACAACTCTATATTGATTTGATATGTAATGTTTTAGGCTTTGATACAATTTTTGACCTTAATAGCCTGAAACACTTGAACGATTTTAACTTACTCTTATTGGGCAAAAAACGGGATTTAAGAATTCAAAAATCGGGATTTGGGATTTTTGTAGAAAGCGGGATCATAAAAATCTAACCAAAAAATAAACATCATCGACATCAAGTTTATCCCTAACAAGGACTGAAAATAACTAAATAAATAAGCAATATTTAGAGTATTTAAGCACATTTTTAGAAGATTGCTGTAGGGATGTTCTCAAAATTTTTAAATTTTTTCAATATGTCACCAATGAAACATCGAAATTTATTTAAAATAGTAAAGTATGTTGACTTCTACGCAACGTCGACAGCCTAGAATCGGTAATACTGTGAAATGCATTTCATGGTGGATGGTATATAAAATTAGGCGTGCTCGAACTTAACGCCCTTTTACTTGTTTTAATGTTTTTTCTTTATATTTTTATACCCTCCACCTCCAGGATGGGGGTATATTCACTTTGTCATTCCGTTTGTAACACCTTGAAATATTCATCGGAGACCCCATAAAGTATATATATTCTGGGTCGTGGTAAAATTCTAAGACGATATAGCCATGTCCGTCTGTCTGTTGAAAGCACGATTGCGGCCGAACGAAATGAGCTAGCTTCGAGGTTAAAATTTTTCCTAAATGTGTCTTATGGTTGCAGATCGGTTGGGATTGAAAGTGGGCGAAATCGGCCCAGAGGGAAAAAATTTTCCCTCACAAGGACTGAAAATACCCCTAATATTTAGAGTATTTCAGCATGTTTTTTGAACATATTAGCTTGTATTTACTTGAGTGATTTTTATTTGTAGGGGGCGAAATGGGACAAAAAGGGATAAAAATTGTACCTATCAAACGACAACAGATAGAAACACGAAATTTGGCGTGTATATTCCTCTAATAGAGTAGATACATGATATAAAAGTATTTTTTCTAAATTCGTACTTTAAAGGGGTTAAATGGGGATAGAGGGATAAAAATAGTACCAACCTAACGACTGCACCTAGAATAATGAAATTCGATGTATACATTCCTCTGATTGCGTAGACACGTAAAATAAAAGAACTTTCCAAAATTCGTACTTTTTGGAGTTCAAATGGAAAAAGGGGATAAAAATAGTACCTACCAAATGACCGCAGCTAAAATCATAAAATTCGGAGTATACATTCCTCTGACGTTTTTTCCAAATTCGTGCCTTCAAGGGATAGCCATTGTATCCCTTGAAAGTACGAAGTACAGGGGATAAAAATAGTACCAACTAAACGAATACATCTAGAATGATGAAATTCGGTGTGTGCATCCCTCTAATTGTGTAGATACGTAAAATAAACCGAGTTTAGATAGTCGTACTCTTGAGGGGCAAAATTGGAAAAAGGGGATAAAAATGGTACCAACAAAATGGCCGCTGATAGAATCATGGAATTCGGTGTATACATTCCTCTGACTGCATAGCCACGTAAAATATTTTTTTACAAATTCGTACTTTATTTTGTTGCTTTTACGACAAAAAATGGTAGAATCATGAAGTGGTCTTATACTGCGTACGTGAGAGATACAGTATTTTCAAAATTTATAGTAGCTGAAAATACGCTCTCTATCCCCCAATACTTAGGGTTTTTATGATTGCTGCCTTATATTTACTTTATGAATTGAAATATTATTTCCTTTATATATATACATAGTATAAAAATATTGGTAGCCTTGGCTTATTAATTAAATTTCTGATTTTCATACAGTTAAAATTTGTTGCGGATTTGGTGCTCGGAAGCACCACAAAGAAAATAAAAGTTTTAGCTTGCGAAATGGAACAAAAAGGGATAAAATATAATACAAATGATACGACAACAGCTAGTATCATGAAATTCGGTGTGTACGTCCCAATAATTCGTAGACACTTAAAATAGAGAGATTTTTCGAAATTCGTACTTTTAAGGGATATAATTAAAAAGACCTACCACACTTTTGAAGTTGAAATCACGAAATTCGGTGTGTACATTCTGACTATGAAGACTCGAAAAAAGGTTTTTTTTTTCGAAATTTGTACATTTGGTCGGGCAATGGGGCGAATCTGGGGAATGGGGATATCTTTAAAAATTTATACTTTTCTTATCACTTTGTCTGTATCTGAAAATGCTTCTTTCTAATGGCGACTGACAATAGCTTAATATTTAGGCATCTTCACTTTCATAAAAATATCAAAATTTTCGTAATATGGTACTGTACTTCTCTGTAAAGTTGACATCCTTTAATCTGATGGTAATACTGTGGAATGCACTCCGTGCTGGAGGGTATATAAGATTCGGCCCGGCCGAACTTAACGCCTTCTTACTTGTTTTGTATTGAATGCGATCTTCAAAATTAAGTCACTTGAACTGTTTCATTTAATTTAAAGGAAAAACTATACTTTTGATAAAGTTAACCGAAACTAATAACAATTAAATATTTTTAAGTAATTTAAATACAAAAACAAAAAACTTTTAAAATTTTCATTAATTTTTCCCACCTTTTCAATTCATTCATTCAAATAAATATATTTAAATATAAGGAACATAGAAAATTTTGTATACAGTGTATATTGTATCCGGGCTTTGCGCTGGTCACTCAAGAACTCTTATTTTTTTGTCTAGCCAAAACTTAACGAACCGAAATTTATATTTTGCTGGAATATCCAGGCTAGTTGCAAATCTTCAACATATTCGGTATTAAGATGATTCTGTAAGATGTATTAATACCTGTCGTTTTGCCTTCAATTTAACAGTTGACAGTTTTTTTGGTGTATTTGTAATCCAGATGACAGTTTACTGGTCGTCGTACATATGTTCTGCCATTGTCTGTCATTTCCGAAGACATTAAATTTGGATTCATCACTCCAGACTACCAGGTTCCAAAAATTTGTGCTATGGTTATAATATTTTGCAAAAATTAAATTACATGCATATCACATTACATTATATACTTTTATAAATTGTTAACAATTCTCCCACTATTCTCACTATTTCTTGCCGCATTCAAGAGATTTACCGCATTGCGAAAATCTTTCTATTCTTCTATATTTTTTAATCAAGACATCCCCTTTCTTTCTCTGGTAGGTCTTCCTTCAATTTTTGGTTTTAGAATTGTTTACGATAGCTTATATTTAATTTAATTTAATACAAATTTGAATTATATTTTACTTTCTTTTGACCAAATGCTATTGAAATTGTACGTAAACATGGGTTTCTTCAGTTATTTACCTCTCACAATTTTATTGATTTATTTATTTTTGTAGTTAATTTTAATAATTTGAATGCGTTTGATAGTGACCTATATTGGCCCACTTTCTAATGTAGCGTCCTTACAAGTGGGCCCCCGTTTGAATTATTACCTCTCTAGGTTCAACATTCTACATCGGAAGTTTTTCAAATTTTGCAGATTATATTATATTTATATTTCATTCTAAGAATACCTACATTGAAAGTGATCTATATGGGTCCACTTTTTAATGTAGCGCCCTTACAAAAGGCCCCCATTTTTATTTTTACTCCTCTAGGACCCTTAGTTTACATCGGAAGTTTATCAAATTTGGTATTTTGTCTTATATTTCATCTAAGAAGACATATTATGGAAGTCAAGTATATGGGTCCATATTTTGGTATATGTCAATATTAGAATAACCCAAATGGGGCCCCATTCTACTCTATTACAGCTCTAGAACCCACATCGTGCATTAGATCTCGATATAATCTTGCATATCATGTCATATTTCAACTAAGAATACCTACTTTGAAAATGATCTATATGGAACCACTTTTTAATGTGGAGCCCTTACAAATGGTCCCATTTTAATTTTTACCCCTCAAGAACGCAAATTTTACATCGGATTTTTTTTTTTAATTTTGCAGATTATATTATATTTCAACTAAGAATACAAAGTCAAATATATGTGTCCATACTTTGGAATAACCCAAATGGGGCCCATTCTACTCTACTACAGCACGTCTTACATCGCATCATGATATATTTCAACTACCATAAATGAGAAATATATATATACAGTTGCGGTCAAAATAATAGCAGCGCACCACAGCTTAATATACATTTTGTAGGAATCTTGGATTAATCCAGTATTCCTCAATATAAAGTTGTATGTAGTTTTTGTAACTATTGTTGGTATTTTATTTATATATTTATTTATTTCAAGCAACTCTCCAGATGGTAAACGTTCAAGAAGTTATATGCTTTTTATTATTGCTTTATAGAAAGTGGTGTCGAAACAGACGCATTCGTCCAATTTCGTCCACACTTTATTTTATTTGGTGATTTCTGGTCTGTGAAAGGAAATAAAGTTTTTATCCGTCACAAGTCTTTATTTGTCGACGTGAAAACCAGGAATGACAAAATTAGAAACTTCACTTCAACATTAAACCTAAATTTTAATAAGAGCAGAACAAAATAAGGAACCGTTAAATCAACTGAGAGTAATGAGTACTGTTGTACTTGTACTTGTTACAATTATGAGTGACCAAAAGAAAGAAACATAAGAACATAACAAAAGAGTAACAGAGTGATATTTATGTCTTCTTCTTCTTCGACTGTTGATGATATTTTGAGTGCATTTAATTATAAAAAGAGCAAAGCAAAAAAAAAGTTACACTCGAACGTAATTATTAGTTATATATGAAAACAAAACAACATGAAATAAACACAAAGTTTAACTAAAATATAATTTCATCCAATCAGTTTGATTGATTAATATTATGATTACTAAAATCCGTCTGCTATAATTTTCATATATTTATTTGTGTGATAATTTTTTTAAAACTACTTCTGCATTAAGTACTGTGTTATGAGGTTACAAACACAAAATAATTGTTTATTTGGTGATATGATTTTAATTACTTAAGAAAATTCACATTTTTTGGATTATTCGACATTTTGGACCGGTCAAAATAATAGCAGTGTTCAAAAAATCTCAAGAAAAAGGAATTTTATCTCAACTTTTCAATTCGATTTTCAATAAGATTTTATGAAATTTACACAACTTCTGAAATGATATTGTTTTATTTTTCTTCATAAGTAGGTTCATATAAAAAGTTTGAAATCTGAGGGTGAATCATATAGTGAAGTTCGATTTTTTTCCAGTGTTCCATTAAAATGACAGGAAATTCGATATTATAAAAAGGAAAAACAAAAACACGTCAAAAAAATCAGTTTATATCACCTGCAACATTCGCCGAATAGTAACGTCTAATACTAAAAACCCACTTACCGCCACCGAAATAAAAAAACAATTTCTGTCCATCTTTGAGAGTTTAAAATGTTGGTAGAATACTAAGAAAACATAATCTGTAGGCCAGAAGTCCGAGAAAAGTCCCACTTAAAAATAAAAGACATGTCAGAAAAAAATTGCAATTCGATAAAACACACCTGCAGTAGCCAACCAAAAAGTGGGTGCACGTTTTATGGTCAATTGAATCGAAAATTGTTTTATATGGTGGATAGTGCCTCGACAGTTTGTAGGACGTCCACGGAACACGGAATACATCTCCAGGTATATTACCAAAACTGTCAAATAGGGGAGGATCAAGTATAATGGCTTGGGCTTGTTTTTCATATTATGGAGTTAGGTCAATACATTGGCCCAGAAATACTATGGACTCTGTCCAGTACATCAAAATACTGCCTAATATTATGCTTACGTTTGCAGAATATGGAATGCCACTCAAATGAGTCTTCTAGCAGGTCAATTATCCCGAAAACACCAGCCGACTTGCAAAAAGGTGGTTTGAAGTCAATAATATCGATGTTATAGAATGGTTCGGGCAGACACCACATCTCAATATAATCAAATATTGTAAGTGTGATGACTAAAATGAGGTCTCACTAGCAATACTGAAAAACAATATCGAGCTTTGACACGATATTATAGTGGTATGGGCAAAAATATCGGGTAAAAGTTGTAAAAGACTAGTCGACTCAATGAAATGGCGTTATGTAGCAGTAATAAGCCAAAAAGTCAGTACAAATAAGTATTAAATTCAAGAATATATCCTTATTTAACTAATTATTCAAAAAAGTTGTCAATTAAAGCGAATTGAAACAAAATATATTTAGTTTTTATTAGCGCTGCTATTTTTTGACTGGTCTTATTTTTGACATAAATGTTTCTAAAGAAATAATCTCAAAATTACAAAAACTTATTTTTTATTTAAAGCCAGATTAAGAATGGTACAATACCACCTTTCAATTGCCGTAAAAAGTTTTAGGATTTTCGAAGTAAAACTAATATTTTTCTTTGTCGACATTTTTTTATCTCGTCGCTGCTATTTTATTTTTTTGAACGCAGCTGTATATATATATATATATATATATATATATATATATATATATGTTTTGAACCAGTGTTGTTATAGGCCTCCTTTCAAATGTCGATTCGAATCATCCTATTACTACTGTATAATTTGTATTTGTCTGTCGCAAAATTGGATCAATTATTTACCACATTCGCTAAATATGACTAAAGATGAATTTATGGTAAACTGTATAATTTATATGAACTACATAAAATTGATCCCATGAAACACCTGAGTTTAGTAATAAAAGCAAGGTATATACGCAGTGGTGTAGGGTATTATATAGTCGGCCCGCCCGACTTTAGCCTTTCCTTACTTGTTTTTATATTTTTTATCTTTCTGATTCGAAAATAAGTAAAAGTAAAAGTAATTTTACTAAAAAAATCACATCTTTTGAATTTTTCCCCATTTTATGAATTGAGATATCTTTATATAATATACCACAAATAATTATATCCTTACAAAAATCTCAAGTCCTACACTTTTGTTATCTACTTTCATAATTATAGAAGTATTTCCATAACACAAAATTTGTAACGCACGTAACAAAAAGTATATTCTAATTTATTTTTAAGTTGTTTGGACTATTAGCTATAGTATGTATAATGTGACAATTTCCAAATAATCTTCTCTTAAAATTCAGCTAATGATGTATGCACAGCATCACTTCTGGTTCCTTTCCCGGTACACAAATTTCCTTCGATTCGATAATGCGTCATAAAAATATAATCCCTCATTAACGCCATAATTTACAATTACTTGCAACAAAAACTCGTATCATTGACAATAATTACTTAGCACCTGACAAGCATTTAATGGTATCACGCCGCACCGCACCTCTCCCAACCCCTGCCAAGCCAGTCCAAAACAAAATATTAGATTACTTAAAACAAAAACCCCCTCCGACACCAGGACCAATGTTGTTGGTACATCAACGAAAGTCATCATCCGGGATGCAAGATTCCGGTGGTGTGGCTGCTGTTGCCGGTGGTGCATTATCACGACCATAAATGCCTGAACTGAACTGCTGACGAAGTACTTTAAAAGTCGATTAAAAATTTAAATTAACATTGAAACATTACGAGAAACTTAAGTATTCTGGCTCGTTTGTTCCTGCCTTCCAACGTTGCTTTGCTGCTATTTTCGTTATCGAAAATATCGTCGTCGTCGTATGTTGACAAACTTCCGCTTCCTATAACGCATACGACGCTTAAGATAAGTAAGTGTCTGTGTGTGAGAGTGAGAGTTCTTTCGCACGTCCGCACTGACAATTTCAGTCATATGAGTCCTTAGTATGTGTGTGTGTGTGTGTCAGTGTATTTAAAGGAGCACCACCATTACAACACTTTGAAAAGTTAAGCTTGGAAACCATTAGACATTTTACAACAAAACAAACCACAAATCTCTCATCAACATTTACTCATCCCCCCTCAGTCCCCCCAGCATTGTTTCAAACCATCCTTCCCCCAGCTGCTTGCAATATTGTCACCTACAAACACACACCCACATACTTTTCCAAGAGCGAGAGAGAGAGAGTGAAAAAAGTGGCTTATGCCACTTGCACGGTGGCAAGTTTTTCTTGTCGAAAACAAATTTGTAAATTTATACCTAAGAACGTGAAGCGCCTTCCTGCTTCGCATGGCCATAGTTCTTTGGGTTTCGGTGTCAGTTGCTGTTGCCGTTATCCTGGGGAGCCTAGTGGCACATCAACCGAGCCAAGCAACTGAGCGCAAAGTCAACAAAAGTCTTGGGCACAAAATTACGTGAAAAGCTGTATGCAGAGTGAAAAGTTTTAAGTAAATTTTAAATATGAACCACAAAACGTTTGACCATGAATGTTTAGGTAGGGCAGGCAGGCAGCCATCCAGCCAGCCAGCAGGCAGTGGAACACAACATTTGTATGCGTGTGTGCGTTTGTGCATGTGTGTGCTGTGCTGAATGTCCTTTAGTATTCACTCTCTATCACCCGTTCACCACACACACACACACTCACACACGGGTATATACGTGCCCACTGGGAGTCCCTAGCAACATCAACACCACATGAACCACACAAGCTTCTTCTGAAGGTTGCTGGAGTACCTTAAGTTTGTGCAGAGGAAGAAAACTTTTCAACAAAATAGATTTTTCTTCTTCGTCTTCTTCACTTTTGTCACTATCGCCCCCTCTCTCTCCACCCACCACACCAACACCGTAAGTTTTCTGGTTCCTCTTCTATCCTTTCGCCAGCATTAAATGCACATCCTGATGCACTTAGTTGCAAGGCACACGGCACAGTGTTGCCAACGAAAAAAAGTTGAACTATATAATACCCTACACCAATTGTTTTTAAAATAAACAAATAAAGATTATGGAAAGATTTCAATATCGTACAGTGGTTGCAAATCGATTTTTTGGAATTCATTTTGAAATTTCTGAACGAAAAGATCTATATCGCAGAAATTACTTAAAGCAAAGGTGTTTTCCAGATGATTTGCTAAATTCTGGATCTCAAGTTGGTCTGGGGCCTGAGGGCGACCCATTTAAATCATCGCGGCCATGTCAAATTTTGAAATGATTGACCAAGTACAATGTGCGACAGTCCAAAACAGCTAGGAAGTGATAGCATTTTTCTTGTAGCTGTTATCACGTAAAAATCTCACGTATCAGAGAAAAAAAAAATTAAAAAAAAACAAGTAAAAACGGCGTTAAGTTCGGCCGGGTCGAACTTTATACACCCTCCACCATGGATTGCATTCCCCAAAGGTTGTCGGTTTTCGTAGAAGTGCAGTAATATTACAGGAAAATATATATTTTTTTAATATAGCCAAACCAAAACAAATACAAATATTGAAAAAATAATTTTATAAATAAATATAATGTTTTAATTATTTCAAGCCATTATTTATTTCAAATCAAAAAATAAATATTCTTATATTTATATTTTCAAAAAGCTTAAATACCAAAAATATCGCTATATAGTGGGTGCTACAGTTGGTTGTATTTCCATTCTATTTTAATTCCAAAAGTACAAATTTTGGCAAATCCATTATCAGACGTACATAGTGCAAAATAACCTAACCAATTTTTGAAGTAAAAGAAAAAGTACGAATTTGGAAAAAAAAAACTTTTTATTTTGCGTGTCTATGCAGTCAGAGGAATGTATACACCGAATTCCATGTTTCCAGCTGCGCCCATTTGGTTGGTACCATTTTTACCCCCTTGACGTTTCTACGCAATTAGAATTTCATCATTCTAGGTGTAGTCGTTTAGTTGGTACTATTTGTATCCCTCTTTACCATTGTATCCCTTGAAAGTACTAATTTCGAAAAATGCGTCTATTTTCCGTGTCTATGCAGTCAGAGGAATGTATACTCAGAATTGCATGACTCTAGCTGCGGTCATTTGGTTGGTACTATTTGTATCGCCCTTTTCCATTTTAACCCCAAAATGTACGAATTTCGAAAAATCAGTTTATTTTCCGTGTCTACGCAGTCAGAGGAATGTCTACTCCGAATTTCCTGACTCATTTTGCATGTCTACGTAGTCAAAGGAATGTATACTCCGAATTTCACGACTCTAGTTGCGGTCATTTGGTTGGTACTATTTTTATCCCCTTTTTCTATTTTGACCCCAAAAAGTACGAATTTCGAAAAATCAGTTTATTTTCCGTGTCTACACAGTCAGAAGAATGTATACACCGAATTTCATTATTCTAGGTACAGCCATTTGGTTGGTACCATTTTTATCCCTCTATTCCCATTTTACCCCTTAAAAGTACGAATTTGGAAAAAATGTTTTTATATATGTCTCTACTCAGATAGAGGTATGTACACACCGTGTTTCGTGTTTCTAGCTGTTGTCGTTTAGTATGTACCATTTTTATCCCTTTTTTGCCCCATTTCACCCCCTACAAATAAGAATCACTTTATGGTGCACTTTTTTTGCTATAAGGGGAGGCATACCAAATATCAAGCAGATATAAACAGACATATTCAAAAAACATGCTTAAATACGCTAAAATATTAGGTATTATTATGGGTATTTTTAGTCCACGTGAGGGAAAAAATTTTCCCTTTCGCCCGATTTCGTCTCGTTTCAATCCCAACCGATCTACGACTATAAGACGCATTTATGGAAAATTTGAACGTTCTAGCTCCTTTCGTTTAGATGGTAGTGTGCTTTCAACAGACGGACATGGCTAGATCGTCTTAGAATTTTATGACGATCAAGAATATATATACTTTATAGGGTCTTAGGTCGATATTTCAAGGTGTTACAAACGGAATGATAAAGTTAGTATACCCCCATCCTGGAGGTGGAGGGTATAAAAATGCAAATATTACCCATTGAGAAATTTGTTTCGATTTTAGAATAAACACCCAGAAAAAGTGGTGTTATAGAGATTTAGAGAGAGATTTAGAGAGAGAGTTTGTTTAATAAACAGCAGAGTATTGTTTTCTAAACAGCATAATATTAAAATTTACAGAAATAAATAAATGCTACAGAACCTAATGTATATTTTGCTTAAATAATTTTGTTTTTGAAGTGCAAATAGAATAATTTTTGAATTACAAATTGTATACTTTTTGAATTACAAATGGTGTCTTTTGAATTACAAATGACGAGTTTTGAATTACAAATGAAAAGTTTTGAATTTCGAATGATGTGTTTTGGATTTCAAATGATGTCTTTTGAATTACAAATGACGAGTTTTGAATTTCAAATGTTGTGTTTTGAATTACAAATGACGAGTTTTGAATGACATTTTTTGAATTTCAATTGACATTTTTTGAATTTCAAATTGAATTTATGAATTTCAAATGAAATTTTTGAATTTTAATTGATATATTTTGAATTTCAATTGATATTTTTTGAATTACAATTGAAAAAGGTGTAGTTGAAATATAAGATGTTTTGCCAATTTTGAAGAAAATCGGATATCTAGAGTGCAAAGAGTCAAATCGGGAGTGAAATTCGTATGGGGCTATATCTAAATCTGAACCGATTTTCTTCAAATTAAATAGCGTTCGTTCCTGTCACGAAAAATTTCGTTGTACAAAGTTTCGTTTGGTTCTAGCCACAATTGCGACCTGAACTTTGATTAGAAGAATAGATGGACAGACAGACAGACGGACATTGCTAAATCGATTCAAAAAGTGATTCTAAGTCGATCGGTATACTTAACAATGGGTCTATCTCGCTTCCTTTTGGGTGTTGCAAACAAATGCACAAAGACATAATACTCACGTGGAGTGTATAATTAATATAACAAATAATCTTAAAAAATGTGATTTTTTACCCTAATAAGACGAATTTAGAAAAATCATCTTATTTTGCGTGTCTACACACGGAGATGAACGCAAACATTGATTTTCATGATAAGACAAATGCTACTACATAATGGAGATCATACAGCGATTTCGAAATAAAAGAGTAAATCCAAATTTATAATATTACAGAGAACATGTAACTCCTAAAGTGAAAAATCTCAAAAAAATCATTTATATTGAACGTCTAGACATCCAAATGAATGTACAAATCGAATTTTATAATTCTATTCACAGTCATTTTGTCGTTACCAACATTATCCCTTTTCCCCACTTTGACTGGAAAAGATCAAATAACGAAAGTAATTTGAACAAGTCCATTCACAATACAGCTATTGGGAAAAACAGGCTAATCAGAACCAAAAATAATCTACTATATTTCCTGACTGAGCTGCATATTTTCAATTTAATCGGGGGACAGTATTTTTTATTTTTTTTAATATACTTACGGGTAAATTCCATAATCGGAGTATTTGTTGGTATTAATTCGTCTATTTCGTCCATACTGGTTCCAATCTGAAATTGAAAATTCTTTTTTAAATATGCCCTAATATTATTCATTAATAAATACCAAATAATTATTTTGAAGAAAGCTTTGAAGATGCCGATATTTTATTAAAAACAATAATTGGAATATATCTTAAACACATTGGCTGTAGACACATAGATTATTTTTGTAAACCTAAGTATTTATAGTAGACTAGATCGCGGTTTATATAAATAAATAATAATAAATAATTTCCAGTCACCCCACCGAAATGCAGTTTGAGTTGTTTAGTAACGATTGCAAAATATTTCATTCTCAGAGCCAAAAGTTCAGAGCCATATTTTTTCAATTTTTTGCTGAATTAATTGACAGTAAATAAATATATATTTGTTCTCCTGTTTTAGAATTACTTATTGGTCGAATTACACCGGAAAATATAATTATGAAACTATAGGCTAAATGAAGTTAATTGGCGTTTTTAGTTTTTCATTTCCTCATCCCGTTGCTCCCCCAATACAATTTTTCAAAAATTATTTTAAATACTTTTTCGCACTCTGCAACAACATTATTAGTGTCAAATTAAAGAGGAGAATATCAGTGAAAATCATTTTTAATATCATGCTTCTATCAGTATTAGTTCAGTAATAACAACGATTTCAAATTTACCCCATAGTTTATTTAGTTTTTTCATATTTTACTTTTTAAGAGGAAAAACTAGAAATGGTTGTTAATGCTAAGCTAATACAGATAGAAGCTTGCATTTGAAAGTATTTTTATTACATATTCTCTAAATTAATTTAGATTTTATACTAACGTCTTAGTGTAATTTTCGAAAAATTGTGTAACTTAGAAATTAGCCCAGAGCGGACTACTTTTCGCATTTTTTAAATTTTAAAGAAAAGTAAAATTTTATGCTTGGTTTTTCCTTTTATATTATTTTACGTATTTTTTACAATGGACAGAAAAAAGTTTTAGTTTTTTAATTTTTTCAGATTTTGAAAATTAAAAAATGGAATCTGTTGAACTGTTTCTCTTACGTTTTAAGAGATTTTGCACTCAAATTTGTTTTTTTAATAGATTCTTATCTTTATTATTGTGCTAAACCGGTGTTGGCACTAACGGTGTTGGCAAAGTTTGTTTCAACTAAATATTTGAAAAATGTCCTTTTTGAAAAAAATTATAAAATTTATGACCAATATATTTTTTCCTGTGAAAGCCTTTGAAGAAAAAAAAAAACAAGGCCGAACTTTATATACCCTCCACCATGGATTGCATTCAACAGAGGTTGTCGGTTTTCGTAGAAGTGCAGTAATATTACAGGAAAATATAATTTTTTTAATATAGCCAAACCAAAACAAATACAAATATAGAAAAAATAATTTTATAAATAAATATAATATTTTAATTATTTCAAATCATTATTTATTTCAAATCAAAAAATAAATATTCTTATATTTATATTTTCAAAAAGCTGAAATACCATAAATATTGGTGGATAGTGTGTGCTACAGTTGGTTGTATTTCCATTCTATTTGAATTCCAAAAGTACGAATTTTGAAAATCCATTATCAAACGTACATATTGCAAAATAACATAACTTCAAGATTCAACAAATTTTTGCCGTAAAAGAAAAGGTAGGAATTTGGAAAAAACTTTTTATTTTGCATGTCTATACACTGCAGAGTATGCAGTCAGAGGAATGTATACACCGAATTCCATGATTCTAGCTGCGGCCATTTGGTTGATACCATTTTTACGTTTCTACGCAATTAGAATTTCATCATTCTATCTGTAGTCGTTTAGTTGGTACTATTTTTATCCCTCTGTACCATTGTATCCCTTGAAAGTATGACTTTCGAAAAATCCGTTTATTTTTCGTGTCTATGCAGTCAGAGGAATGTATACTCCGAATTGCATGACTCTAGCTGCGGTCATTTGGTTGGTACTATTTGTATCGCCCTTTTCCATTTTAACCCCAAAATGTACGAATTTCGAAAAATCAGTTTATTTTCCGTGTCTACACAGTCAGAGGAATGTATACTACGAATTTCATGACTCTAGCTGCGGTCATTTGATTGGTACTATTTTTATCCCCTTTTTTTCATTTTAACCCCAAAAAGTACGAATATTGAAAAATCCGTTTATTTTAAGTGTCTAACGAATGTATACACCGAATTTCATTACTCTAGGTGTAGCCGTTTTGTTGGTACCATTTTTATCCCTCTGTACCCATTGTATCCTTGAAAGTTCGAATTTTGAAAAAAGAAACCCTTTGTCTACGTAGTCAAAGGAATGTATACTCCGAATTTCATGACTCTAACTGCGGTTTGTACTATTTTTATCCCCTTTTTCCATTTTGACCCCAAAAAGTACGAATATTGAAAAATCCGTGTATTTTACGTGTCTATGCAATCAGAGGAATGTATACACCGAATTTCATAATTGTAGCTTCGTTTAGTTGGTACTATTTTTATCCCTCTGTACCCATTGTATCACTTACGTGTCTACGAAGTCAGAGAAATGTATACTCCGAATTCCATGACTCTAGCTGCGGTCATTTGATTGGTACTATTTTTATCCCATTTTTTCATTTTAACCCCAAAAAGTAAGAATTTCGAAAAATTCGTCTATTTTCCGTGTCTACGCAGTCAGAGGAATGTATACTCCGAATTTCATGACTCTAGCTGCGGTCATTAGATTGGTACTATTTATATCCCCTTTTTTCATCTTAACCCCAAAAAGTACCAATTTCGAAAAATTCGTGTTTCTAGCTGTTTTCGTTTAATATGTACCATTTTTATCCCTTTTTGCCCCATTTCACCCCCTACAAATAAGAATCACTTTATGGTGCACGCTTTTGCTATAAGGGGAATGCGTATACCAAATATCAAGCAAATATAAACAGACATATTCAAAAACATACTTAAATACGCTAAAATATTAGGGATTATTATGGGTATTTTAAGTCCTTGTGATGGAAAAAATTTTCCCTTTGGGCCGATTTCGCCCCGTATCAATCCCAACCGATCTACGACTATAAGACGCATTTATGGAAAATTTTAACGTTCTAGCTCCTTTCATTTAGATGCTAGCGTTCTTTTAACAGACGGACGGACATGGCTAGATCGTCTTAGAATTTTATGACGATCAAGAATATATATACTTTATAGGGTCTCAGGTCGATATTTCAAGATGTTACAAACGGAATGACAATGTTATTATACCCTCATCCTGAAGGTGGAGGGTATAAAAATACATATTTAAAAAGGTTGAAGGTTGATTCTGAACCACTCTTCGCCGTACCGCACATTTTTTAAACGATTTTTGTATTAAACTAATTGCAGAAAAATGGGATGACAATAATATAACCAAAAAGTTATTCTAAGAATATGTTTATAAATAAATTAAAAATGTATATTCAAAGTGTCTTTCAATTCAGAAAAAAAATTGGTCAAAAATGCAACATAAAGAATTACACGGGAAAACATGTTTTTTAGAGGTGTTTTCGGGAGCTCAGAGCCGATTTGATCCAGCGACGAAATATTTTGCAGATCATCAACAAAAACAATGTAATCTTCTCCCACAGTGTTCATATTAAGTAGACGGAATTTCATTTTCTGAAAGCCTAATTCCCTCGCAAATTTCATTTCTCTCGTATTTCCCCTTTGCATGCACTGTGCAGTGGCAACACCAACATTGCATGGCGTTGCGTTGCGTTACGTTACGTTACAAAATAGTTGTGTACTCAACTAAGGAAACCGGAAAACGGAAGCGCAACGCATCACACCAAACGATGAAGATTTAATGCTCAAGAGAAAAATGGGATCCTTTTTTAAAACAGAGCAGCAGAGCACTCTCATCCTCCCCCCACCGTCACTTCGTTGATGACGACGACGTTCGTTTGCCACTGCTTCGATAAAAAAGAAAACAGGAGAAGCAGACAATTTACTGTGTAAGCGGGTAAGTGTGTGAGTGTGTGTGGCAGTGGGAGCGGTGGCATTCTACTCATTGTGCCACACAAGGACACTTTTACATTAATTCAATAACAAATGAATGCATTTCTCCAACGAGACATGAATGCGTGCGTGCGTGTGTGGTCGGGTGCGTGTCTTCCTGTGTATTGGTGGGAGATGAGACAATCATGGTGCAAATAAGAAAATTGTTCCACTCATCAGCACTCGATTAATGTGAGGGCGGATAGGATCAAGGGGGATGGGGCAGCAAAGGAAATCCCTTAGCCGTACATGCAACTAATTACGAGGGAAGAGCAGAGCTCCGCACAGCGCAACGCAGCAGACTTTCGTAAGGGAAATCTATGGCCGTAATCAATACCCAGAGTGGCTGAGCCTGAGTGGCAACTCAATGTGTGGTTGTTATTCTTAGAAAGTTTCGTTGAAATTGCCAACAATTAATTTGAGACTGGAATAACATTTGCAAAAGCAAAAATTGAAATGTAATTGAACGCATCGCAACGCAACGGGAAAGCTGAGTGGCAGGAACAAGTGTGAACAAGGCGAACAACGGAGACGTGGATAATTTAAATTGAAAAGGACGCATTACTTTATTCACACACACACATGCACACGTACATGCATGTCGGAGGCTACGCTAGATCTCCTCTGATGTCTTAACAAGCGAACGATTCAGTGCTAACTTTGTTAAAACGTTCTTGGGGCAGGCAACATTAATCATATTTGCAGGATGTTCTTGATATCTTCCATTTTTATATTCATTTTTAATGAGTGAACCCGGGGTAGGGAACTACTTCAGTGACATGGCTAGATTTAAGAAATCTTTCAAGAGAAGTTATTACTCGGATCGTAAACTTTGATAGATGATGAAGTCTATGTTAAACCAACGCTGATGAAAATTGGTGAGAGTGTTGGGTGTTGCACCACATAGAGAATTAAAAAAAATAACTATGCCAACCTTACAATTTTGAAATTTTGCTTATTTTGAATGTTTTTAATCAAATGAATCAAAGTTCGATGTTCGATATTCGAAGGTCAAAGTTAAAAGGTTCAAATGGATGAAAAGGATAGGGATCAAAGGTCAATGTTCAGATATCGAAGGTCAAATGGATCAAAGTTCGATTTTCGAAGATCGGAGATCGATGTTTGAAGTTCGAAGGTCAAAGTCAATGGGATCAAATGGATTAAAGGGGTAGGGATCCAGTGTAAAAGGGATCAAAATGGATGAATGGATTAAATGGATAAAGATCAAAGGCCGGAGATTAAAAGTCGAAGGTCAAATGGATCATAGTTCGAAGTTATAAGCTCATAGTCAAAAGGGATGAAATGTATTAAAGGGATAGACATCAAAGGTCAAAGTTCAGAGATCAGACGTCAAATGTCAGAGGTCAAAGAGATTAAAGAGATCAAAGGTCAAATGCATCAAAGTTCGATGTTCGAAGGTCAATGTAAATTGAATCAAAGGTCAAAGTTCAGAAATCAAAGGTCAGAGGTTAAAAGTCATAGGTAAAATGGATCATAGTTCGATGTTCGAAGTTCCAAGCTCATAGCCAAAAGGGATCAAATGTATTAAAGGGATAGACATCAAAGGTCTAAGTTCAGAGAGGGATTAAGAGGATCAAAGTTCAAAGGTCAGGTGTCAAATGGATTAAAGGGACAATGATCAAAGGTCAAAGTTCAGAGGCCAAAGGTCAAAGTGTTCAAAGATCAAATGTCAAGTGTCAGAAGTCAAAAATCAAAGTCAAAAGAGTCAGAAGTCAAATGAATGAAGTTCGAATATCAATGTTCGAAGTTTGAAGTTCGGTGTTCGAATGCCAATGGGTTAAACGGATAGGGATAAAAGTTCAAATGTCACAGGTCAAAGGAATTAAGAGGATCAATTGTCAGAGGTCAAAGGAATCAAAGGCCATATTAAAAGGATTAAAGAGATCAAAGATCAAATGTATAAGTCAAAGGGATAAATAACTGCGAAACAAGATATATTTTCACTGCTTATAAGCAGACTCTGGAATAATTAAACAAATTTCATTTATACAAACTTCGTTAAACTGAAACGTATTTCTTTTTATGGGCTTTTAATTGTGTATTACAATAAAAGAAAGGAAAATTAATAAAAAATCTTTTAGTAATTTTAAAAAAGTGTAGATAAGAATAACTATGATATCATAATGATATCTAAAAACATTCTTAATAAAAGCAAATAATTAGCTTGATGCTAACCCGTAGCTTAACTATATAGTTGGAATGAAATTATTGTAAAGTAATTTACCTTTAAATAAATAATTATGTAAAAATCTATTGGTGAGGTGAAATTCTTCGTTTCTGCAAAAAGGTATTGGAGTAACCTTTTTTATATAGACATTTTTTACTTATACAAAAGAAAGTATACAATACAATTTGCATTTTTGAATTTGTATAAGGGCTATATCAAAACATTGACCTACATATTCCACTTCCAGAACAGAACAGATGTTCACAGATGTTCAAATATAATATGGTGTGGCTATTCGTATATTCCATTTGCAACACGTGGTTTGTAGAGCGCTAAGTTGTAACATTTGCGATGCGACATTTGTATGGAAGTGTATCTAAATCTGAACCGATGTGACCTATTTTCATCACAGATGCAACAGCAACGGTTTCTGTTACTTCTAAATGTTTTGGGAGTTTGTAATGAACCATTTCGACAAACGAAGAAAACTGTTTGATATAAACATATTTCTCTTTGTTCATTTACAACAAGTGATGACATGTTTACCGCAAACAAACTAATTTTTCCCACAAAAGAAACTCAAAACTATGTTCACGTGGTGGTTTCGTTTCTACGTAATGAATTTTTCTCTGCGTGTAGGTCTCCATTTAAAAATCGAATCGGACGAATGTATGAATATATATCTCGAAGATCCTTGTAATAAAATATGAATCACAATCACACATAATCAAATTAATGCCATTTATCATTGCCTAGAGACTAGACTTTGAAATTTTGAGACAATTTCAACGTTGATTGAAAATTGACTAATATAATTAATAAAATTCCCACCTGCTTTATTTTTTGTAAAACTAAATGAAAACTCAGACATTTTTGCAAAGAGTGTACAAAAAAGTGCACCAAATGTACGCACCTATTTAATTCTAGATGTCCCGATGTCACCCTCTAAAAGTGTGAATCACTTTATGATGGGCGTTAACGTTATAACAGAATTGAACTTACCTAATTTGAAATAAATACAAGGAAGAAATTTTCAAAAAATTCGGAATTACTGGATATTCAGGTATTTCCTGTCCCCTTTCCACTTGCAAACTATCTACAAGTAATAGATTTATTCCTGGAATATTTGGCCCCATAAATGTTTTCAATAAATCGTCTTAGAATACCATAAACTCTTTTCCAGTTCTTTTCAATTCCTCCCTCCACTACCATCGCCTTGCAACAATAATGCCGTTTTATTACTTCTATGATTTTGTAATCTCATCCTTTTATTAACTCATCATCGATTCAATCAATTTTTGGCCAATACAAATGGCTCGTCTCCGAGTAACTTCGCACAGAATAATAATCTTCTTATACTTTATAGGCCATTAATTCACCTCAATCACCTGGGTGACCTTCATGACCAAATGTCCTTGCTGTTGGCGAACGACAATTATCGGCCTGTCTCGGCCGGTGTACAAAGTTCACTGTGTTTGAAGAGAGTGAAGAGAGGGAGGCCATGGGGTCATGGAACCTACAAAAAACCATAATGAGAAAGAGGCCTAAAAAAGGGGGACATACACACACACGCACAAAGGATAATGGTATTTTGAAAGGCCTTAAATGCTTACAATCAAAGCAATTAATATCAAGCTGTGAGGCAACATGAGCAAATCACATCATTACATCCTGTCATGCGAGTATGTCGGCCAATCGATATCGACATCGATATCAAAGAAACTTCTCTACTCGTATTACTGGGGACAATTGAAAACGATATTAAAATATCGACAATGATTTTAATCACATTCCAGAGCAGAGAACAGAGCACAGACATGACAAAAGGACACTTGCAGGCACACACACAGTGGCACACACGCTTTGCAACACTTTGTTATGGATGTCCTTGTGCAGCCTTCTGAAATAGATACAATGTGCAAATACTGCCACTGTTGCTGCCTCTGCTTGGCAGTAGCTCCATGGCTGTGGCCGGGTGTATTCCTTTGGCAAACCAGTCGATGTCCTTTTACGGTAATAAAATAACAATACCGTAAGGTAAAGTGCATAATTAACACTAAAATCACACGTTAACACTGCATGAAATATAAAAGTACACACCGACACACACAGAGATACTCACTTTCATTCACACAAACTCACACACTCAGGTAGACATCCATAGATAACTAACTGCGTGAGTGTGTGTGTGTTTGTGTAATGAGCAACGACATGAAAGGTATGTCGTGGACGTAGCTTCCAAAAAGTGCGGAGAAGGGGCGGCAGCCGATGCAGTTAAAAAAACTTTTATCGTAAACCGAACGAAAAGAGCAACGCTGACACAATGCGAATAAAAGCGAATGAAAAGAGCAATTAAGAAAATTATTACCGAGAAAGCCGTGGAAGGTGGACAGATAGGCTGACATGTCAACAACAATGGTTAATACACTCTGAGTACACGTTGGAAGTTTGTGGGCTGAAGCAATCGAGAGCAGACAGATTCTATCTAAATTCGGTTGCAAGGAAATATTGTTGCCCATCAGCGTCATCTAACGTCAGAAGTCATTAAAAAGTAATTGTTGTGTCTTCTTCAAAACAAATATTTGAACAGGGAACAATGGATGAGCAGAGGATTTTGTCCATATCAAATTAAAGGGAATGAAAAGTAAAGCATGGCGGTATAAGCGGTGATTTGAACCAAGTGTTGGCCTAAACGCCGAATAAGTTTGAGTAATTTAATGAAAGTTGAAAATGCAGCTTAAGTGATCCATTCGCGCGATCTGTCAAAAATGACAGATTATTATAATTTTATGCAAAATCATATTTTGGACGAATGGTCATTATTAAATCACACAAATGATAATCATGATAAAAAAATTAAAAAATCTATACTATCAATTTTATGCTAACATATTCCTCATTTTCTTGTAAAACTTGGATTTGCATAAAAAATCCACTGTCTAATTAAAATTAGCTTTTTGTATGGGAGCCCCATTAAGGGCATAGGGGATAAGTTTGTTGGTAAAAAATGTTGGGGAGGGAAAATTAGCCGAGGTCGGTCTTACATTTAATCCAGCTAGGGGCGACTCGGGGGCAGTTTTGGGCCTTGGTGCCATAACAAAGATTATAAAATAAAAAATTCTCATGAGGAGCACCTTAAAAATTGAATATAGGATGTAAGTAAGTTCGGAGAAAATGCGGGGGTTGGAAAAATATTGGGCTTCGGTCACACATTCGACTCCACTAGTGGCCTCCTGGGGCCAATAAGAGCGATGGGAACAAATTTTATAAAAAAAATAATTTTTGTATGGGAGCTCCCCTAACGAATGGAAATAGGGGGTATGAGTGTTCGGAAAAAATGTTGGGGAAGCAGATTAATGGTGGTCGGTCATACATTTAACGTCTCTGGTGGCGTCTCCGAGGCAGTTTTGGGGCTTTTTGTGTATTTTTATACCCTACACCACTCCGTGGACTAGGGTATTATAAGTTAGTTTTCCGCCAAATGTTTGTAACACCAAGAAATAATTGAGCTAGACCCACCTTTAAGTATACGGATCGGCTTAGAATCACCAGCTGAATCGATTAAACGATGTCTGTCTGTCCGTCCGTCCATCTTGTTCGCACTCTACAGGTCGCAATTGTGGTCTGATTGTCATGAAATTTGGCAGGAGTTACTTTTTTGGCCAAGGACGATTGGTATTGAATTTGGAGAAAATCGGTTCAGATTAAGATATAGCCTCCATACAAATATCCCTATAATTTACACTATTACTGCTCTACAATACACATTTTACATGGGATCATGACCATATTTTCAGGATCGTATTATATTTGAACTGGAAACAACTCACGTATTTTGAAAGCTATATAGGTTTTGGTATATAAAGGGTGTTCTTATTGGGGTATAGAACTTTAAGTTGGCATCACTTTTTTAACTGGCGGCCATTTTGTCAGCTGTCAAGTGATTAATATTTAGTTTGGTTTGCCATTTCATCATGAACAGGTTGACAAAAGAACAACGCTTGCAAATCGTGCAAATTTATTTCGAAAGTAATGGTTCAGTTCGCGAAGTTCACCGCAAGTTCCGTCCATTTTATGGTCGACATAATCGTCCGTGATTTTGGTGTATGGGCCGAAAATGAGATTCATCTAGATGCTGATTTTCATCACAAAATTTTGTTCAGTGATGAGGCTCATTTTTAGTTGAATGGCTACGTCAACAAGCAAAATTGCCGCATTTGGAGTGAAGAGAATCCACATGAGACCCTTGGTGTGCTCTATGGGCTGGTGGAGTCATTGGGCCATACTTCTTCCGAAATAATGCTGGAGAGTCAGTTACCGTTAATGGAGACCGGTATAGAGCCATGATAACCGACTATTTTGTTCCCGAATTGGATGGCATGAATGTGGATGAGTTGTGGTTCCAACAAGACGACGCTACATGCCACACAGCGCACGTCACAATCGAATTATTGAAGGAAACATTCGATGAGCGCATAATTTCGCGGAATGGACCTGTCAATTGGCCACCAAGATCGTGTGATTTGACACCATTGGATTATTTTCTTTGGGGATATGTGAAGTCGCTAGTCTACGCCAACAAACCAGAAACGTTAGGGGACTTGGAAGCCAACATTCGTGGCGTTATTGCCAACATACGGCCCCATATGCTCGAAAAAGTGGTTGAAAATTGGACCTGTAGAATTGGCTATATTCGAGCCAGCCGCGGCGGCCACATGCCCGAAATCATATTTAAACATTAATGGCACAAAATTATCCTTCCAATAAAGCCAAATTGATGGACATTAAAACGATTTTCTTGTGTTTTATTTCAATTCGAAGTTATATACTTCAATAAAAAACACCCTTTATATATGATAGGTCAATGTTTTGGTATAGCCCCCATACAATACTTACGTTGAAAGTGATCCATAAATGCCCACTTTCAATGTAGCGCCCTTACAAATGGCCCCCCATTTGTATTAATACCCCTCTAGGACCCACATTGTACATCGTAAGTTTATCAAAGTTTGCAGATTATATTATATTTCAACTAAGAATACATACTATGAAAGTCAAATATTTTGGTATAACCCCCATACAAATTGGGCCCTTATTCTACTCAATAGATTTAGAAACTACATCGTGGGTTGGATCTCGATACAATTTTGCAGATCATGTTATATTTCAAATAAGAATACCTATTTTGAAAGTGATCTATATGGGCCAACTTTTTGATGTAGCGCCCTTACAAAGGGCCTCTAGGACCAACATTTTACATCGGATGATTTTCAAATTTTGCAGATCATGTTCTCTTTCAACTAGGAATACCTACTATGAAAGTCATATACATATATGTGTCCATAATGTGGCACAATCCCCATACAAATGGTTCCCTATTTTACACTATTACCGCTTCAGAATCTATAGCTTACATCGGATCTTTACAAAAATTTGCAGATCATGTTCACTTGGAATGCCTAAAGGGAATTATAATGGCCCATGTACCATAACACCATACATATATTATATTTACATCATATTATATTTACTCTCTTAATACCTACCCGAAAATTGGACAATATCCCTTATTCTTATTCATTTTTTTGGAGAATAGAAATTTATATTGATCAAAATGTATTATTGACGCTGCAACATACGTCAGAAATTAAGTAGAAATGTTAGTTGTAAGATTATATTTAAATGCTTAAGATTATAGGAAACAATAAAATCTAAAACTGTTGAGAACTTCACTTAGCATTCTGCCATCAACGTGGTCAGTAGTGTGTAGAGTGATCAAATACCCGGGTTTTCAGCAATGTAGGGGTTTCGAGTTTTTCGAAATCCGTGATTTCAAAAAACTTAACTTAAGTTTTTTGGTTGTGATAAAAAACTAATGAAATGCCTTTTTTACACTTTTTAGTTTTATATTTCAATAAATATTCAAAATAAACGTATACGTTTATACATAATGAAATAAAAATCTGCATTCTTTCATTTTTCTCAATACCAAGTAACCAACAAAGTACCTACTCGTGGATTGCTTCAAAGGCGATTGGTGCAAAGGTACTCCCAAAGTCTCCACTCGTGGACTGCTCCGAAAGCGAGTGCTGGTTTTCGTATGACAGTCCAATGTTAAAATCAGCACTTGAAAGCATTAACGGGGAAATGAAGAGAGAGTAGTCACTATCGCTTGGAGACTACTCGAAGAGTAGTCCTGCACTACTATTTTTTTCTGAAGGGGAGCAACGACATGAAAGGTATGTCGTGGACGTAGCTTCCAAAAAGTATGGAGAAGGGGCGACAGCCGATGCAGCTAAAAAAACTTTTATCGTCAACCGAACGCAAAGATGCAGCTTAAGTGGTCCATTCGCGCGATCTGTCAAAAATGACAGATTATTATAATTTTATTCAAAATCATATTTTCATAATATGGTCATAATTAAATCACACAAATGATTATCATGATAAAATAATTTAAAAAATCTTTACTATCCATTTTATGCTAACATATTCTGCATTTTATGCTAACATATTCCGCCAAATGTTTGTAACACCAAAAAATAATCGAGCTAGACCCATCTTTAAGTATACGGATCGGCTTAGAAACACCAGCTGAATCGATTTACCGATGTCTGTCTGTCCGTCCGTCCGTCTGCTGTCCATTTAAAGCTTGTTCGCACTCTACAGGTCGCAATTGCTGTCCGATTATCATGAAATTTGGCAGAAGTTACTTTCTTTTTCCAAGGACGATTGGTATTGAATTTGGAGGAAATCGGTTCAGATTTAGATATAGCCCCCATACAAATGTCGGTCCCGATTTGACATTTTCCGCTCTAGAAACCACATATTGTACCCGATTTTCTTTAAATTTGGTATAACATCTTATAATCCAACTAGAAACACCTATGCCGAAATTGGGTAAGATCGGTTCACATTTAGATATAGCCCCCATACAAATGTCGCTCCATATTTCACTTTTTCCGCTCTAAAATCCAGATATTGTACCCGTTTTTCTTTAAAATTGGCACAACATCTTATAATCCAACTAAAAAACCAATGGTGAAAGTGGGTAAGATCGGTTCAGATTTAGATATAGCCCTCATACAAATGTTGCTCCCGAATGTTAAACCGATTTTGGCCAAATTTTACATATTATATTTCACCAATAAACAGACATGGTGAAAGCGCGTCACATCGTTCCTGGTTTCAATATACCCCCATATAAATGTCCTTTCCGATTTAACATTTTTTGTCAAACACATACATTTACAGGATCAAAAATCCTTCCCGATTTCAATTTTTTACCGAATTGAATTGCAATGAGAATTGTTTGGGTGATGCCCATATGTCCATACTTTGGTATACTACTGTATAATTTGTATTTGTCTGTCGGACAATTGGATCAATTACCATATTATTTACCATATTCGTTAAATTTGACTAAAGATGATTTTATAGCATATAAATTATATGAATATAATTTATATAATTTGTATGAACTACATAAAATTGCTCCCATGAAATACCTGGGTTTAGTTATCAAAGCGAGGTACATACGCAGGGAGTGGTGTAGGGTATTATATAGTCGGCCCCGCCCGACTTTAGCCTTTCTTTACTTGTTTTAATTTGATTTGAACTGGGATATTGTCCTGGCTCAAGACCATTTTGCTTCTATATTTAATAGATTGCAAATTTATTTAAAAATGGCATGGTGACAATCATTACTTGGCTGCAGACTACCACGATCATGATTTCGACCATGTCAAAAGTCTTTTCAAGTGGCTTCGCAGCGACTTTTCAACATCAAACCCGGCCTCTATAAAGAGATGATTCTCACAAACGAACGAGAAGCAGAATTTTGTTTAAATTTATTTTTTTTTTTAATTTTTGTTTAAATGACGCAAAAAGTTAATTTTCCATTTTGTTTTATTTTCGAATATATATGGATGAATGTAAAAGTTATGACCCTTATTGTAGAGGTAAGTGAATATAAAAAAAATCGTGTGTAATTATACCCTACACAACAGGGTATAATGAATTTGTGTATTTGTCTGTAACACCCAAAAGAAAGCGAGATGAACCCATCGTTTATTATACCGATCGACATAGCATCACTTTGAATTAGAGATGGGCGCCACTCACGTGAATTTGTTTTACTCACGTGAGCGTGCGTGAACGTGAGCAACAAAAAAATGTTCGTGTGTGAATGTGCGTGAGTGTAATTTCTGCGTCAATCACGTGATTCGCACATATTTATCAATTCTTTTATTTTCATTTAATTTCGTTTAAAATTGTGAAATTTTCCATTCAAAATAAAAGTCATAGACATATTTATTTCTAAAACAGAGTGCTTCAGTGTAGGTATAATATCTATTTTTTCTATTATATAAGTAAGCATTCCCTGCACCAACACTAGGCACTGAATTTATATCCTTAGTGTTAATTCAATTAAAACAAGTAAGGAAAGGCTAAAGTCGGGCGGGGCCGACTATATAATACCCTACACCACTCCCTGCGTATGTACCTCGCTTTGATTACTAAACCCAGGTATTTCATGGGAGCAATTTTATGTCGTTCATACAAATTATATAAATTATATTCATATAATTTATATGCTATAAATTCATCTTCAGTCAAGTTTAACGAATGGTAAATAATATGGTAATTGATCTAATTGTCCGACAGACAAATACAAATTATACAGTAGTATACCAAAGTCATTTCAAAGTAAGGACATATGGACATCACCCAAACAATTCTCATTGCAATTCAATTCGGTAAAGAAGTGAAATCGGGAAGGTTTTTTGCATCCTGTAAATGTATGTGTTTGACAAAAAATGTTAAATCGGAAAGGACATTTGTTGGGGGTATATTGAAACCTGGAACGATGTGACCCGCTTTCACCATGTCTGTTTATTGGTGAAGTATAATATGTAAAATTTGGCCGAAATCGGTTAAACATTCGGGAGCAACATTTGTATGAGGTCTATATCTAAATCTGAACCTATCTTACCCACTTTCACCATAGATGTTTCTAGTTCGATTATAAGATGCTCTGCCAAATTTAAAGAAAATCGGGTACAATATGTCGTTTCTAGAGCGGAAAATGTCAAATCGGGAGCTACATTTGTTTGGGGGCTATATCTAAATCTGAACCGATCTTACCCAATTTTTGCATAGGTGTTTCTAGTTGGATTATAAGTTCCTGTGCCAAATTTAAAGAAAATCGGGTAAAATATGTACTTTCTACAGCGGAAAATGTCAAATCGGGAGCGACATTTGTATAGGGGCTATATATAAATCTGAACCGATCTTACCCAATTTTTGCATAGGTGTTTCTAGTTGGATTATAAGTTCCTGTGCCAAATTTAAAGAAAATCGGGTACAATATGTAGTTTCTACAGCGGAAAATGTCAAATCGGGAGCGACATTTGTATGGGTGCTATATCTAAATCTGAAACGATTTGCCTCAAATTAAATAGCGCTCGTCCTTGATCCACAAAACTTACTTGTGCCAATTTTTGTTAAGATCGGGCTATAATTGCGACCCGTAATTTGATTACAACAATAGGTGGACAGACAGTCGGACAGACGGGCATTGCTAAATCGACTCAAAAAGTGATTCTAAGTCGATCGGTATACTTAACAATGGGTCTATCCCGCTTCCTTTTGGGTGTTACAAACAAATGCACAAAGCCATAATACTCTCGTGGAGTGTATAAAAATTCGCATGAAGACCACTTTAAAGGTTGAAGATAGGAAGTAAGTATGTTCGGAGAAAATGAGGGGGTTGGAAAAATATTGGGGTTCGGCCACACATTTGACTCCACTAGTGGCCTCCTGGGGTCAGTAAGAGCGATGGGAACAAATTTTAGAAAAAAATAATTTTTGTATGGGAGCTCCCCTAACGAATGGAAATAAGGGGAATGTATGTTGGACAAAAATGTTTGGGAGGGAAAATAAATGGTGGTCGGTAACCCCTCTGGGGGCGACTCCGAGACAGTTTTGGGACTTTTTGTGTATTTGTACCCCTTTTCCTCACTTTTGACTCCGATGAAAGCCTATTTACACTCACACCACCTCCCCATTTTTATACCCTCCACCGCCAGGATGGGGGTATACTAACTTTGTCATTCCGTTTGTAACACCTAGAAATATCGACATGAGACCCTATGAAGTATATATTCTTGATCGTCATAAAATTCTAAAACGATCTTGCCATGTCCGTCCGTCCGTCTATTGAAAGCACGCTAGCATCTAAACGAAAGGAGGTAAGACGTCCAAATTTGCCATAAATGCGTCTTATAGTCGTAGATCGGTTGGGATTGAAACGGGGCGAAATCGGCCCAAAAATAAAATTTTTTCCCTCACAAGGACTAAAAATACCCATAATAATCCCTAAAATAGCATGTTTTTTGAATATGCCTGTTTCTATTGCTTGATATTTGGAATGCGCATTACCCTTATAGATAAAACGTGCACCATAAAGTGATTCTTATTTGTAGGGAGTGAAATGGGGCAAAAAGGGATAAAAATGGTACATATTAAACAACAACAGCTAGAAAAACGAAATTCGGTGTGTAAATTCCTCTATCTGAGTAGAGACATAATATAAATGTATTTTTCCCAAATTCGTACTTTTAAGGGGTAAAAACGGAATAGAGGGATAAAAATGGTACCAACCAAACGGCTGTACCTAGAATAATAAAATTCGGTGTATACATTCCTCTGATTGTATAGACACGGAAAATAAACTGATATTTCGAAATTCGTACTTTTTGGGGTCAAAATAGAAAAAGGGGATAAAATTAGTACCAACCAAATGACCGTAGCTAGAGTCATGAAATTCGGTGTATGCATTCCTTTGACTACGTAGACATGAAAAATAAAAGTTTTTTTTTTCAAATTCGTATTTTCAAGGGATACTATGCGTACGGAGGGATAAAAATGGTACCAACTAAACGACTACAGCTAGAATGATGAAATTCTAATTGTGTAGAAACGTCGAGGGGGTAAAAATGGTACCAACCAAATGGGCACAGCTGGAATTCGGGGTAAACATTCCTCTGACAGTATATACATGCAAAATAGAAAGTTTTTTTCCAAATTCGTACCTTTTCTTTTACGGCAAAAATTGGTTGAGTCATGAAGTTAGGTTATCTTGCCCTGTGTACGTCAGATAATGGATGTTCAAAATTTGTACTTTTGGAATTAAAATAGAATGGAAATTCAACCAACTGTATCACCCACTATCTACCAATATTTATGGTAGTTAAGTTTTTGTAAAGATTTTTGTCTTATATTTACATTTTGAATTGACTTGAAGTCTTATTTCGATTAAACGAGTAAACGTATTGGTAGCCTTGCCTTTTAAGTGTGGTTTGAAATAATAAAAATATTATATTTATTTATAAAATTATTTTTTTCAATATTTTTATTTGGCTACCAATCGACAACCTCTGTGGAATGCTAGGCCGAACTTAACCCGTTTTTCTTGTTTATAGTAATAAATTCTCTAGTTATAAGTTATCAGTCTTTATAAGTTTGCCACGGTTTCCGGGAAAAAGCCCACAGTTGGCTGGTGTAGACCTTATTACTGTCACTGAAATCCATTTTTTCCTACTACATGTTGAAATGTACTCATCATCGAATATTGAAATATTGAACTCCCCCCTCGATGAAAAATATTAAGTCCTACACTGCAACGCTTACGTTTAGAATGTTAGCAGTAAGTGACGTTATGCACACATCTACACACACAAACACACGCTTCCATAGATACATACCAGACATAAGTATGTATTGTATACTGAGGATAATAATCTACACACACACACACGCTTACACAGCCATATATTCACGTGCACCTGGACGTGAATGCGAATGTATACATTACACAACCCTGAATGAAATAAAACAAATGTCGAGCTTTCAACAATGAATTACTGAGGATACAGTCGGGATCTGCTATGACGGAGCCTATGGCATATGAAAGAAACTGTATGATACTCACAGTAGTCAGAGTGTTTATATCGGCTTTCGACGAGGAGCACTTGTAATAAAACAAAAGTCATTATTTAAGGAAGGAAATAAAAAAATGGAATATAACATTAATGTATCATTAACAAAAGGTTCTTTTATCTCATGTACATAGTGCAAAATAACCTAACTTCATGATTCAACCAATTTTTGCCGTAAAAGTAACAAGTAAGGAAAGGCTAAAGTCGGGCGGGGCCGACTATATAATACCCTACACCACTCCCTGCGTATGTACCTCGCTTTGATTACTAAACCCAGGTATTTCATGGGAGCAATTTTATGTAGTTCATACAAATTATATAAATTATATTCATATAATTTATATTCTATAAATTCATCTTCAGTCAAATTTAACGAGTATGGTAAATAATATGGTAATTGTCCGACAGACAAATACAAATTATACAGTAGTATACCAAAGTCATTTCAAAGTAAGGACATATGGACATCACCCAAACAATTCTCATTGCAATTCAATTCGGTAAAAAAGTGAAATCGGGAAGGATTTTTGCATCCTGTAAATGTATGTGTTTGACAAAAAATGTTAAATCGGAAAGGACATTTGTTGGGGGTATATTGAAACCTGGAACGATGTGACCCGCTTTCACCATGTCTGTTTATTGGTGAAATGTAATATGTAAAATTTGACCAAAATCGGTTAAACATTCGGAAGCAACATTTGTATGAGGTCTATATCTAAATCTGAACCTATCTTACCCACTTTCACCATTGATGTTTCTAGTTCGATTATAAGATGTTGTGCCAATTTTAAAGAAAAACGGGTACAATGTATGGATTTTAGAGCGGAAAAAGTGAAATTGGGAGCGACATTTGTATAGGGGCTATATCTAAATCTGAACCGATCTTACCCAATTTTTGCACAGGTGTTTCTAGTTGGATTATAAGATGCTGTGCCAATTTTAAAGAAAATCGGGTACAATATGTGGTACCTAAAGCGGAAAAGTGAAATAGGGAGCGACATTTGTATGGGGGCTATATCTAAATCTGAACCGATCTTACCCAATTTTTGCATAGGTGTTTCTAGTTGGATTATAAGATGTTGTGCCAAATTTAAAGAAAATCGGGTACTATATGTGCTTTATAGGGCGGAAAAAGTCAAATCGGGAGCGACATATCTAAATCTGAAATTCCTCCAAATTCAATACCGATGGTCATTGGCCAGAAAAAATAACTTCTGCCAAGTTTCGTGACAATCGGACAACAATTGCGACCTGTAGAGTGCGAACAAGCTTAGATGGACAGCAGACGGACAGACAGACATCGTTAAATCGACTCAGCTGGTGATTCTAAGCCGATCGGTATACTTAAAGGTGGGTCTAGCTCGATTATTTATTGGTGTTACAAACATTTGGGGCGAAACTAACTTATAATACCCTAGCCCACGAAGTGGTGTAGGGTATAAAAAAATGAACGAATTTGCAAAAAAAATTTTATTTTGCGAGTCTATGCAGTCGGAGGAATGTATACTCCGAATTTCATGATTCTAGCTGCGACCATTTGGTTGGTACCATTTATATCCCCGTTATCCAATTTAACCCCCTTAAAAGTACGATTTTCTAAAATGTCATTATTTTAAGTGTCTACGTAATTAGAGGAATGTACAGACCGAATTTCATCATTCTAGCTGTAGCCGTTTATTTGGTACTATTTTTATCCCCCTGTACCCATTGTATACCTTGAAAGTACGAATTTGAAAAAACCGTTTATTTTTCGTGTCTATTCAGTCAGAGGAATGTATACTCCGAATTTCATGATTCTAGCTGCGACCATTTGGTTGGTACCATTTTTATCCCCTTTTTCCATTTTAACCCTAAAAAGTACGAATTTCGAAAAATGCGTCTATTTTCCGTGTCTACGCAGTCAGAGGAATGTATACACCAAATTCCATGACTCTAGCTGCAGTCATTTGGTTGGTACTATTTTTATCCCCTTTTTCCATTTTAACCCCAAAAAGGACGAATTTCGAAAAATCCGTATTTAACATGTCTACGCAGTCAGAGGAATGTATACTCCGAATTTCATGACTCTAGCTGCGGTCATTTTGTTGGTACTATTTTTATCCCCTTTTTCCATTTTATCCCTAAAAAGTACGAATTTCGAAAATCCATTTATTTTACTTGTCTACGTAGTCACAGGAATGTATACTCCGAATTTCGTGACTCTAGCTGCGGTCATTTTGTCGGTACTATTTTTATCCCCTTTTTCCATTTTAACCCTAAAAAGTACGAATTTCGAAAATCCATTTATTTTACTTGTCTACGTAGTCACAGGAATGTATACACCGAATTTCGTGACTCTAGCTGCTGTCATTTTGTTGGTACTATTTTTATCCCCTTTTTCCATTTTAGCCCCAAAAAGTACGAATTTCGAAAAATCCGTTTATTTTCCATGTCTACGTAGTCAAAGGAATGCATACTCCGAATTTTATGACTCTAGCTGCGGTCATTTGGTTGGTACTATTTTTATCCCCTTTTTCCATTTTAACCCCAAAAAGTACGAAAAAGTTTCGAAAAATCCGTTTATTTTATGTTGCTACGCAATCAGAGGAATACATTGAATTTCACTATTCTGGGTGCAGCCGTTGGTACCATTTTTATCCCTCTATTCCCATTTTATTTGAAAAATTATTTTATATTATGTATCTGCTCAATTCGAGGAAAGTACACACCGAATTCCGTGATTCTAGCTGTTGTCGTTTAATATGTACCATTTTTATCCCTTTTTGCCCCATTTCAACCCCTATGGTGCATGTGTTTGTTTGCAGACATATTGAAAAAATATGCTTAAATACTCTAAAATATTAGGGGTTATTAAGAGCATTTTTAGTCCTTGTGAGGGAAAAAATTTTCCCTTTGAGCCGATTTCGCCCAGTTTCAATCCCAACCGATCTACGACTATAAGACGCATTTATGGAAAATTTGGACGTCCTAGCTCCTTTCGTTTAGATGCTAGCGTGCTATCAAGGAGGACCGGACGAACATGGCTACATCGTCTTAGAATTTTATGAAGATCAAGAATATATATGCTTTATAGGGTCTCTCCTCGATACTTCAAGGTGTTACAAACGGAATGACAAAGTATACTCCATCCTGGAGGTGGAAGGTATAAAAATGAAAAATAACAGAGCTCAACAAAAGGTCATTATCAAAAGGTCCTTTGGAGGGAGGGACAATAAGCTTTCAGCTTCAGTTTATGGAAATATAGAAAAAATATAAAAATATTGTTTTTTTTTCTGCTGATTTTATAATTCAGTATGACTCAATGGACACAAAAAATATGATGGAAAATATTAAAGGCCTGACAGTTGTCCCGAGAACACAATTGTCTCTCCACTACCTGCAAATCATTTTTGCTATTTATATCATGGTTCCACTGTTCCATAAATGCTTCTAATTAGAACATACATCTATGAAAATGTTGAAAATGTTTCTGTCCATTATTCACTTATTCCGGAGAATGTAATTAATTTGTTTTCTTTTATGTACGAGCATTTTGTTGCTGAATACGACCGAGCAGGAGCAGAATAGGGTGGAAGAGGGATAGGGCGAGGGCGAGTGAGACTAGTGTCGTTGTATCGTTGACATGGGAATTTTGCAATAAATGTGAACGAATGAACACCTGTAAAATCAACAGTTGCCACAAAAGACACTCTGTCGGCAGTCGTTCAGGCATTCAATAGGCCCAAAGCTCTACCTCATTGTCACCCTCCCTGGGGGGAAGGGAGAAAATCAAATGATATAAACACATCCCCAATGATAAGGTACTCGTAAATACATCGTAATACATTTGTAAGGGACATTCTTACACATGAAACCGATTAGATTAGATCCGGTGAAATCTATGGTGAATTATTAAGAAGCTTTTTAGGACAAAGACACTTATGCTTATGCATGCCTGTACTTCAATCAATTGTGGGCGATATGAACATATGATAATCTATGAGGGGTTACTTTGGCATAATATTTAAATTGTAGTTAAAATATTAATTGATTAAATACAATTAATTATTTCTCACACTAATCCATTCAATGTAGTTGTTGTCGGGATTTTGAGTTTTGGATTTGGGGATTCTACAATAGTCGACGAGGGGATAAAACCAAATTCAGGAAAAGAGTATTTATATTTCTATCATTGACAGTATTACTATTTAGTGGGGAAAGTGCTAAACCGACTGTCTGTCCCCAGACAAAACCTGATTAAACTATTAAATAACGGCGTTTCCCGTAATTATGTCAAGATAAACACTTTTCGAGGACGAAATTGCATTCAGGGATGAAAACTTTTGAAACCAAAATACATTGCGTTTCCGAAATGACAACTAGTTTTTTCGTAGTAGAACACTTAATTGTGGAAAATAGCGTAATGTCTGCATTTTGAGATGTTTGCATTACTCATTCAAATAATTTTATTTTGAGAGTAATTCTGTGACTTCTGCTGCATTTGACGTACTTCTGACGCAGACATAGCCGAGGTGTTTCGAATATAAAGTATCTCTAATATGTTTTTCAAAAGTTATTTGAATACAAATTCTTAAAAAAACATTTTAGGGATACCACTCGTAAAAATTTACTAAAATTAGAAAATTAATCACAAAAATATGTGTTTTTAGAAAGCAAGATTTTAGTTTTAACTTTTGAAATCGATGTTTTGCATATCAAGAAATAATTATCAAAATCATATTCTATTGAACCGCATGAGAATAATAACACTGTGGAACACAAAAAAAGACGGTTTTTCACGAAGATTTTGCTAAATTTCTGTATATACACATTTAATTAAATGTTTGTATTCCACAGTAAGGTATTCTGAAGAACAAGTTATATAACAGGTTTCACTTTATCGGTTCGGAACGATTAGTAGAACGGGTAGTTGTTACCATGGAACCTGTTTTAGAAGACATAATATTTGGAACAGGTTTCAAAATATTTTCCTGGGATGTAGTCAGTGATATTCATTATTTGGCATCATTCGAATTCTATTTATTTTTGTATAAATCCTCTTACAAAATATGACTTTTTAGCTGTCACCTTGAAAAACCACAACAAATCAATATAAACGTCCAATAATACGACCAACGAGTTGTTCTAAAGCAAGAATACAAATTTTCATTTAAAGTGCTTCCAAGGGTCTATTAATTCTGAAAAAATTTGGACAAAAATGCAACACAAAAAATTATACGGGATAAACAATATTTTTAGAATTGTCAGGAGCGTTTAGCTCACAGAAGGCCTGACCCAGTGACGAAATACAATCTAATCTTCATTTCTGGGTGGTGACCGCTGCAATTTATTTTCGTGACCCATCCTAATGTACATTAGATTGAGTCGCGGTCCACACAAATTGAACAAGAATTTCCAGTCAACCCACGAAAATAAAGTTTGGATTGTTTAATGATGATTTGCAAAACAAAGGGTGTCCCAAGAAGAGCGCAATTTTTAAATCTGGCAACATTCGAAGTGTCATTGTTTGACATTTGAACAATTGTTATTGTTTGTTAGTAGAAGGTACGAGGTTAGTAAAAATGGAGCGCTACACGAATGAACAACGCATTCTCATTGTGAAATTGTTTTACCAAAATGGTGAAAGTTTTGCGGCTACAGTTCGCAAATTCCGATCAATTTGGGGTCACAATAATGCTCCAAAAGAGTCAGTTGAAGAGATTAATGGATAAATTTGCCGAAACTGGGTCTGTTAGTGATGTAAAGACAACAACGTGCCATCGACCGAAAATGTAGCAGCTGTACGTGATGATGTCGCTCAAACTCCATCCACCTCAATTCGACACCGAGCTCAGCAAATTGGTGTCTCCAAATCCACTTTGCAGCGAATTTTGACGAAAGATTTGCATCTTCATGCATACAAAGTTCAATTGGCTCAGGAACTGAAGCCAACTGACCATGGACAGCGAAGGGAGTTCGTTAATTGGGTATTGGAGAGACAACATGAAAATGCTGATTTTGCCGATAAAATCATCTTCAGTGACGAGGCCCATTTTCATCTTGATGGCTTCGTCAATAGGCAGAATTGTCGCATTTGGGGTGCGGAAAATCCTCGAGTGATTCACGAGAAGCAAATGCATCCTCAACGTGTCACTGTGTGGTGTGGTTTTTGGGCTGGAGGAATCATTGGACCTTTTTTTTTAAAAATGAGGCAGGTCAAGCGCAAACAGTCAATGGTGTTCGGTATCGCGAAATGATAACCAGTTTTTTCTTGCCTAGAATTGAAGAAATGAATGTGGAGGGCATGTGGTTCCAACAAGACGGCGCCACATGTCATACAGCCAGAGAAACAATTCAATTGCTGCATCAGTCATTTCCCGGTCGTCTTATTTCGCGTTTTGGAGATCAGAATTGGCCGCCTAGATCGTGCGATTTAACACCATTAGATTTTTTTCTTTGGGGTTTTTTGAGGTCGATGGTTTACGCGAATAAGCCGACGACGACTCAAGCCTTAAAAGATGAAATTGGACGCTGCATTAATGAAATACCGCAGCATTCATGCAAAACGGTCATTGCAAATTTCATTAAAAGATCGCGTGCATGCCAGCAAAGCCGCGGCGGCCATCTGCACGATATATTGTTCCATACATAACCTCATTCTGTCTACTTTACGATATAATAAAGTTTCACGATTTTTTCTTAAATATCTGTGTTTTATTTAAAATTAAAAAAATGCGCTCTTCTTGGGACACCCTTTATTTCGTTCCTATTTTTTGTGTTAAATTTTTGTTTTTTTTTCTAAAATAATAGACACCTAAAGAACTTTAAATAAAAAAAATTGATTCTTGACTTAAAGTAATTTATTGGTCTTATTAAATTATTGGTTTTTTTTTCATAGTCAACTGAAAACTTTTTTGTTTTTGGTGGTAGTATTTTATAAAAAATAAAAAGATGCGGTCGAAAAATCAATCTAAATGTCCAATTATACGTCCAATGAGTTATTCTAAAACAAAAGTTTGTTTTTAAAGTACTCCCAAAGGTCTATTAATTAAAAAAATGGCCAAAAATGCAACATACAAAAATTAAATGGGAAAAAACTTGATATTTAGACATGTTTTCAGGAGCGTTTAGTTCACATATCAGTAAAAATCCAATCTTTATTTCAGTCGCCTCACGGAAATTATTGTCCTTATGTTTTTATTATTTCTTACCGCTCTGAAATTCTCATATTTGGAAAAAGATGAACCGACGCGCCAATTATTGGTATTGATTGATTTGATTTGAACTGGGATATTGTCCTGGCTCAAGACCATTTTGCATTTACAAATTACTCCTACAAAATACGAAAACAAATCAGTTGTCACTATGGAAAAGCACAAAAAACGTAATCATATAGTTATTTAATAATAATAAATAATTCGACAAATAAAAAGTCACAAGTAAAGTTCCAATGTGGAGCATAGGACCGTTAAATAAGTGATTTAATTGATCTGTTTCAAAATGGATACTTCTAATTCTGATTGTATATCAGCCGCATATTTTATGATTTATAAATCTATTTTTTTCTTCTTTTCAGAGTATTATTTGTAATTCTTTACAGCGTAAAAAACATTTATCCGGTTTCGGAGTTTAGCATTTTTCTTCGACTCCAGAAAAATTCCCAGACTTCGACTCCACAGTTCTGTTATTTAGAAAGAAGAGCTCTGTTATTTAGAAGAAAAAAATCGGTAGTTATTTCTATTTTCAAAGTTTGACACCCAGTGGACACGGACTATCGTTTTCCGACCGAAATAATCAGCCTATAAAGTGAAATAAAAAACAGAGGACAATTTGACAATTTTTCCGCCCTTATTGAAACTACACATTGAAAATAATAAATCTAGATCGGTGAAAGTGGATGATTGTGTATATTGCTATATTATATATATATTTATATGTATAACATACAAAATATGATTGAAGAATATTACACCGTATGAAAATGATGATAAACGTTAGAAACTATAGACAAAATTGAGTCAATTGGCGTTTTTAGTTTTTCATTTATCATTTTCCTGTTGCCCCTTCACAGGACTACAAAGTTCCAAAGTATACAATTGTTAACAAATTATTTTATATACTTCTTTTCACTGAAATTCTGGTTGATTTTGCAAAAAAAAATCGTATAAAATAGAACACATCTATCTTCCCAACTCACACAGTCATCAAAAAAGACATCTAAGAAGACTACTTCAAAGTTTCACAAAAAAAAATAATTAATGTAATCGCGTTAAGTTCGGCCGGGTCGAACTTTATATATCCTCCACCATGGATTGCATTCCACAGAGGTTGTCGGTTTTCGTAGAAGTGCAGTAATATTACAGGAAAATATAAATTTTGTAATAAATATAATATTTTAATTATTTCAAACCATTATTTATTTCAAATAAAAAAATAAATATTCTTATATTTATATTTTCAAAAAGCTTAAATATCATAAATATTGGCAGATAGTGGGTGCTTCAGTTGGTTGTATTTCCATTCTATTTTAATTACAAATTTTGAAAATCCATTATCAGACGTACATAGTGCAAATTAACCTAACTTCATGATTCAACCAATTTTTGTCGTAAAAGAAAAATTACGAATTTTGAAAACAAAATTATTTCGCGTGTCTATGCAGTCAGAGGAATGTATACACCGAATTCCATGATTCCAGCTGCGCCCATTTGGTTGGTACCATTTTTACTCCCTTGACGTTTCTACGCAATTAGAATTTCATCATTCTAACTGTTGTCGTTTAGTTGGTACTATTTTTATCCCTATGTACCATTGTATCCCTTGAAAGTACGAATTTCGAAAAACCCGTTTATTTTCCGTGTCTACGCAGTCAGAGGAATCTATACCCCGAATTTCATGACTCTAGCTGCGGTCATTTGATTGGTACTATTCTATCCCCTTTTTTCATTTTAACCCCTAAAAGTACGAATTTCGAAAAATCTGTTTATTTTAAGTGTCTACGCAATCAGAGGAATGTATACACCGAATTTCATTATTCCAGGTGTAGCCGTTTGGTTGGTACCATTTTTAACCCTCCGTACCCATTGTATCCCTTGAAAGTACGAATTTGGAAAAAACCTTTTATTTTTAATGTCTACGTAGTCAAAGGAATGTATACTCCGGATTTCATGACTCTAGCTGCGGTCATTTGGTTGGTACTATTTTTATCCCCTTTTTCTATTTTGACCCCAAAAAGTACGAATTTCGAAAACTCTGTTTATTTCCCATGTCTACACAGTCAGAGGAATGTATACTCTGAATTTCATGACTCTAGCTGTGGTCATTTGATTGGTACTATTTTTATCCCCTTTTTTCATCTTAACCCCAAAAAGTACGAATTTTGAAAAATCCGTGTATTTTACTTGTCTATGCAATCAGAGGAATGTATACACCGAATTTCATTATTCTAGGTACAGCCGTTTGGTTGGTACCATTTTTATCCCTCTATTCCCATTTTACCCCTTAAAAGTACGAATTTGGAAAAAATACTTTTATATTATGTATCTAATCAATTAGAGGAATGTACACACCGAATTTCGTGTTTCTAGTTCTTGTCGTTTAATATGTACCATTTTTATCCCTTTTTTGCCCCATATCACCCCCTACAAATAAGAATCACTGCACGTTTTTGATACAGGGGGAATGCGCATACCAAATATCAAGCAAATATAAACAGACATATTCAAAAAACATGCTTAAATACGCTAAAATATTAGGGATTATTATGGGTATTTTTAGTCCTTGTGAGGGAAATTTTTTTCCCTTTGGGCCGATTTCGCCCCGTTTCAATTCCAACCGATCTACGACTATAAGACGCATTTATGGAAAATTTGAACGTTCTAGCTCCTTTCGTTTAGATGCTAGCGTGTTTTCAACAGGCGGACGGACATGGTTAGATCGTCTTAGAATTGTATGATGAATATATATACTTTGTAGGGTCTGAGGTCGATATTTCAAGGTGTTACAAACGGAATGGCAAAGTTAGTATACCCCCATCCTGGAGGTGGAGGGTATAATAATGCGGCTGCTTCCTTCCACATCAATATTTAACAAGTAAAAAGGCGTTACGTTCGTCGTAGTCGGAGAAGTGTACACACCGAATTTCCTTATTATAGCTGCAGCCGTTTGGGTGGTACCATTTTTATACACTCCACGAGAGTATTATGTCTTTGTGCATTTGTTTGTAAAACCCAAAAGGAAGCGAGATAGACCCATTGTTAAGTATACCGATCGACTTAGAATCACTTTTTGAATCGATTTTGCAATGTCCGTCTGTCTGTCCGTCCGTCCGTCTATTCTTGTAATCACGATACAGGTCGCAATTGTAGCCAGAACCAAACGAAACTTTGCACAACGTAGTTTTTCGGGATAAGGACGAACGCTATTTAATTTGAAGAAAATCGGTTCAGATTTAGATATAGCCCCCATACGAATTTCACTTTTTACTCTTTTCACGCTGGATACCACATATTTTAACAGATTTGGTTCAAATTTGGTAGAACATCTTATTTTTGCAATATAAACACCCATGATAAAAATGGATCAGATCGGTAAAGATTTATATATAGCTCCCATTCAAATTTCGCTCTCGATTTGACTTTTTCCGCTCTAGATACCACATAGTTTAACAGATTTTCTTCAAAATTGGCAAAATATCTTATGTTTCCACTAGAAACACCTGTTGTGGAAATGGGTCAGATCGGTTCAGATTTATATATAGCCCCAATACAAATTTGACTCCCAATATCACCTTATCCGTTCTAGAAACCACATATTTTATCAGATTGTTTTGAAAATTGGCAAAACATATTATATTTCATCTAGAAACACCTGTGGTGCAAATGTGTTAGATCGGTTCAGATTTATAAAGAGTGATTTTTTTGAGGTTAGGATTTTCATGCATTAGTATTTGACAGATCACGTGGGATTTCAGACATGGTGTCAAAGAGAAAGATGCTCAGTATGCTTTGACATTTCATCATGAATAGACTTACTAACGAGCAACGCTTGCAAATCATTGAATTTTATTATCAAAATGCGTGCTCTGTTAAGAAAGTTCATCGCACGCTTCCATTTTATGGTCAGTTTAATCGACCCACTGAAGCGGCTATTCGGGCTATTGTTCGCACCAAATTTACATTGTTGGACATTAAACCACCAAGACGCTTACGTAGAGTACGAACTGAAGAAAATATCGCAGCTGTATCGGCCAATGTTAATGATGACCATCAATTATCGATTCGTCGCCGTTCGCAGCAATTGGGCCTCTGTTACTCAAAAACGTGGAAATGCCAAAATTGGACTAAGCGGATGGACCACTTGAGGCGCAGCCGCGGTCAACATTTAAATGAAATTATCTTCAAAAAGTAAATGTCATGGACCAATCTAACGTTTCAAATAAAGAACCGATGAGATTTTGCAAATTTTATGCGTTTTTTTTTAAAAAAAAGTTATCAAGCTCTTAAAAAATCACCCTTTATATATCTCCCATTCAAATTTCGCTCTCGATTTGACTTTTTCTGCTCTAGATACCACATATTTTAACAGATTTTCTTCAAAATTGCCAAAATATCTTATGTTTCCACTAGAAACACCTGTGGTGAAAATGGGTCAGATCGGTTCAGATTTATATATAGCTTTATATTCCCTCCCAGCTTGACTCCCCCCCCCCCCCCCCAACAAGTATTTTCTGAGAATTTCTTCATATTGAGCATAACACGTTATACTTGAACTGGAAGAACCTATTGTGTAAGTGGGTCACCTCATTCCATGTTTGGATATAGCCCCGATACAAATCTTCTTCTCGATTTGACAAATTGGGTCAGATCATATTAGCCCATGATTAGGAAGCATACAAAAATCCTTCCCGTTTTCATTTTTTTAACGAATTGAATTGTATTCGGATAGAAAGTGGAGTGTATCACATAGTCGGTCCCGCCCGACTTTAGCCTTTCCTTACTTGTTTTTTTTTGAGTCCTTGTTAGGTAAAAATTTTTTACCCCGACCCAGAATATATATTCTTTATGGAGTCTCCAAAGAAGTGAATATACCCCCATCCTTAGGTGGAGGGTAAAAAATACATAAAATTGTAAACCTACCATACACTCCTCGTTGGAATTAGGTATCCGAGGAATATTTCACCAAAATCATAGGAAAATTTAATATTTATTTTTTGTTTTTCCATCTACAAATCTCTACAAATAAAGTAAAAGAATATATTTGATAACAAGAAAACACATCACCACAAACAGAACCCTTTTATTCACATACATACATCATTTTATGAAATTTACTGCCGCACTTCATTCGCCTCCACCACATTTTGTGACTCCCCCACAACCGGCACTTTTTTAAACGGTGCATGGACATCGGGATCATAAGGAAATAATGATCTTAGATCGGGAATATATCCAACTGACATCGAACTCTTATATTCCGGTGTGTCCTTCAGAGTATGACGCCTATTTCGCACTAAAGGCACCGAGACATGCGAGAAGCTGGGCGTTGCCATGCGTATTCGGAAACTACCACTTGAAAGGTAATTATACAGCTTGGGTTGATCCAATAAATAACAAGATGAAGATGAAGCCGCAAATGGGGGATGCCATGTTTTCCAAAGTTCTGCGGAGGAATTTTTCGTGATGTCACCATTGTACGAGGCCAAGGTCTCGGTATTAATCAAAGGTAAAGGTGAGGTTGCTGTGGGTGGCGGTGGTGCTGCTGGTTCTGCCGTATTTTCCGTCTTAATATCAACTGGGGATTTCATTGTCCCCTGCGTTTCGCATTCATCGACTTTATAGATTATAAATTGATTGTGATTGTAGCCGCTCGATAAATTGCCATTGGTTTTCTCCACCAAATAACTGCTGCCGCCTTCTTTGCCCGACTCCAGTTCATGAAATATGAACGAATAGATGCCATCACGCCGCTCCAGTTCCTTGAGCATAAGTTCATCTGAACTTGGGGAATATTCCACGGCAGTGTCCCCAGCAAATTCCACCAAATTCATGCTAATGCTGCAAATTTCTCCACCTCAATGTCTATCCCCCAGGGGAGCTATGACAAAACTGACGCACTGATTGCTTGCGATCAATGTGATTCGAGCTGTGAATCGATTGCTAAGCTTGTATTTTATTTGGAAATGAACAAAAGGGGAGCATTTGTTTAGATCGGCTTGTAATTCGCGGAAATGTGGCGTTTTGTGCGGTTGAATGTGCTCAGTTTGATGAGAACATGAGTTCGCACTGACAAAACAAAACATTAACTCGCGAAGTGTAAACAGTGTTTGTATCTCTCGCCTTTTTTTGGGAAGTGTAAACAAGGGGATCATCGTACATCGGTATGTGACCCAATACACAAAGTACAGGGGTGTGCAATAAAATAGCATTGTGGTGACATAGGACAACAACAATCACAATCTATCGAATCGAAAGTGGTTATATATGGGCCATTCCACGACAAATCGGACAGTCCAAAAAAAAATTTTTTTTATTTCCTCCATTTTTTAAATTTTTTAGTACCCACTAAAAAACACCCCCTAGTATACATAGAGTTTTTTTTCTGATTACTCGTTAAAAAGATATAGCTTTTTCTAAAAATCGTTAAATAGTAGTTCTTTCTTCAGTCTTTTGCTCATATCTTCGTCAATAATGATCCGAATTGGATATTCTTTTTTTAATATTTTTGTTTTTTTAAGTACTTTTCAGAAAAAATATTGACAATGTTTTTGTACACAAATTTTGATTTTTTAAATTAAAACTTTATTTTTTAATTGTTTGTACTCTTCGATTTTCTCGAAATTTTTTTATTTAAACATCTATTTACTCTGTACATGTGGGCCTATGAAAATTACAATGTTATTTTATTTTATTTTTTTAATTTAGTTTTTTCGTTTGCATTTTTTTTGGTCTGTAATCAATATTTGATTTGAACTGGGATATTGTCCTGGCTCAAGACCATTTTGCTTCTATATTTAATAGAATGCAAATTTATTTACAAATGGCATGGTGACATTTATTACTTGGCTGCAGACTACCACGATTATGATTTCGACCATGTCAAAAGTCTTTTCAAGTGGCTTCGCAGCGACTGCATATACATATACTTACATATGCAACTCAATGAGATGCTTGTAAGAGGGCATGTGTGCTTTATTACTTGGTGCGATTTTTTAAACGCAAATTCGGCAAGTGAGTTGTGTTTCTCGTTCGTTTGTGAGAATCATCTCCTTATAGAGGCCGGGTTTGATGTTGAAAAGTCGCTGCGAAGCCACTTGAAAAGACTTTTGACATGGTCGAAATCATGATCGTGGTAGTCTGCAGCCAAGTAATAAATGTCACCATGCCATTTGTAAATATTTTTTTTTTAATTTTTTGAAAATTTGGAAACACTTTCAACCAAGCCTCAAAATTTACAGAATAAATAGACGTTTAAATAAAAAAATTGAGAAAATCGAAATTAGAAAATAAAGTTTTAATTTAAACAATTTAAAACGGCGTTAAGTTCGGCCGGTCCGAACTTTATAATAAAGGGTGATTTTTTAAGAGCTTGATAACTTTTTTAAAAAAAAAACGCATAAAATTTGCAAAATCTCATCGGTTCTTTATTTGAAACGTTAGATTGGTCCATGACATTTACTTTTTGAAGATAATTTCATTTAAATGTTGACCGCGGCTGCGTCTTAGGTGGTCCATTCGGAAAGTCCAATTTTGGGCAACTTTTTCGAGCATTTCGGCCGGAATAGCCCGAATTTCTTCGGAAATGTTGTCTTCCAAAGCTGGAATAGTTGCTGGCTTATTTCTGTAGACTTTAGACTTGACGTAGCCCCACAAAAAATAGTCTAAAGGCGTCAAATCGCATGATCTTGGTGGCCAACTTACCGGTCCATTTCTTGAGATGAATTGTTCTCCGAAGTTTTCCCTCAAAATGGCCATAGAATCGCGAGCTGTGTGGCATGTAGCGCCATCTTGTTGAAACCACATGTCAACCAAGTTCAGTTCTTCCATTTTGGGCAAAAAAAAGTTGGATATCATCTCACGGTAGCGCTCACCATTCACAGTTACGTTACGATTCGCATCATCTTTGAAGAAGTACGGTCCAATGATGCCACCAGCCCATAAACCGCACCAAACTGTGACTTTTTCTGGATGCATTGGTAGCTCTTGCAATGCTTCTGGCTGATATTCACTCCAAAATCGACAATTCTGCCTATTTACGTACCCATTGAGCCAAAAATGAGCTTCGTCGCTGAACACAATTTCTTTCTTTCTGAACTTTCTTAACAGAGCACGCATTTTGATAATAAAATTCAATGATTTGCAAGCGTTGCTCGTTAGTAAGTCTATTTATGATGAAATGTCAAAGCATACTGAGCATCTTTCTCTTTGACACCATGTCTGAAATCCCACGTGATCTGTCAAATACTAATGCATGAAAATCCTAACCTCAAAAAAATCACTCTTTATAATAAATATTCTTATATTCATATTTTCAAAAAGCTTAAATACAATAAATATTGGTAGATATTGGTTGCTACCGTAGTTGTATTTCCATTCTATTTTAATTCCTAAAGTACAAATTTTGAAAATCCATCATCAGACGTACATAGTGCAAAATAACCTAACTTCATGATTCAACCAATTTTTGCCGTAAAAGAAAAAGTACGAATTTGGAAAAAAACTTTTCATTTTGCGTGTCTATGCGGTCAGAGGAATGCATACTGCTGTAGCCGTTTAGTTGGTACTATTTTTATCCCTCTATACCATTGTATCCCTTGAAAGTACGAATTTCGAAAAATTCGTCTATTTCCGTGTCTACGCAATCAGAGGCATGTATACTCCGAATTGCATGACTCTAGCTGCGGTCATTTGGTTGGTACTATTTGTATCCCTTTTTTCAATGTTAACCCCAAAAATTACGAATTTCGAAAAATTCGTCTATTTTCCGTGTCTACGCAGTCAGAGTAATGTATACTCCGAATTTCATGACTCTAGCTGCGGTCATTTGATTGGTACTATTTTTATCCCCTTTCTTCATTTTACCCCCAAAAGTACGAATTTTGAAAAACCTGTTTATTTTAAGTGACTATGCAATCAGAGGAATGTATACACCGAATTTCATTATTCCAGGTGTAGCCGTTTGGTTGGTACCATTTTTATCCCTCCGTACCCATTGTATCCCTTGAAAATACGAATTTGAAAAAAACCTTTTATTTTTCATGTCCACGTAGTCAAAGGAATGTATACTCCGAATTGCATGACTCTAGCTGCGGTCATTTGGTTGGTACTATTTGTATCCCTTTTTTCAATATTAACCCCAAAAATTACGAATTTCGAAAAATTCGTCTATTTTCCGTGTCTACGCAGTCAGAGTAATGTATACTCCGAATTTCATGACTCTAGCTGCGGTCATTTGATTGGTACTATTTTTTATCCCCTTTCTTCATTTTACCCCCAAAAGTACGAATTTTGGAAAACCTGTTTATTTTAAGTGACTATGCAATCAGAGGAATGTATACACCGAATTTCATTATTCCAGGTGTAGCCGTTTGGTTGGTACCATTTGTATCCCTCCGTACCCATTGTATCCCTTGAAAATACGAATTTGAAAAAAACCTTTTATTTTTCATGTCTACGTAGTCAAAGGAATGTATACTCCGAATTGCATGACTCTAGCTGCGGTCATTTGGTTGGTACTATTTGTATCCCTTTTTTCAATATTAACCCCAAAAATTACGAATTTCGAAAAATTCGTCTATTTTCCGTGTCTACGCAGTCAGAGTAATGTATACTCCGAATTTCATGACTCTAGCTGCGGTCATTTGATTGGTACTATTTTTTATCCCCTTTCTTCATTTTACCCCCAAAAGTACGAATTTTGGAAAACCTGTTTATTTTAAGTGACTATGCAATCAGAGGAATGTATACACCGAATTTCATTATTCCAGGTGTAGCCGTTTGGTTGGTACCATTTGTATCCCTCCGTACCCATTGTATCCCTTGAAAATACGAATTTGAAAAAAACCTTTTATTTTTCATGTCTACGTAGTCAAAGGAATGTATACTCCGAATTGCATGACTCTAGCTGCGGTCATTTGGTTGGTACTATTTGTATCCCCTTTTTCAATTTTAACCCCAAAAAGTACGAATTTCGACAAGTTCGTCTATTTTCCGTGTCTACGCAGTCAGGCGAATGTATACTCCGAATTTCATGACTCTAGCTGCGGTCATTTGATTGGTACTATTTTTATCCCCTTTTTCTATTTTGACCCCAAAAAGTACGAATTTCGAAAAATCAGTTTATTTTCCGTGTCTACGCAGTCAGAGGAATGTATACTCCGAATTTCATAACTCTACCTGCGGTCATTTGTACCAATATTTGTATCACCTTTTTTCATTTTAACCCCAAAAAGTACGAATTTTGAAAAATCCGTGTATTTTACTTGTCTATGCAATCAGAGGAATATATACACTAAATTTCATTATTCTAGGTGCAGCAGTTTGGTTGGTACCATTTTTATCCCTCTATTCCCATTTTACCCCTATAAGTACGAATTTGAAAAAAATACTTTTATATTATGTATCTACTCAATAAGAGGAATGTACACACCGAATTTCGTGTTTCTAGCTGTTGTCGTTTAATGTGTACCATTTTTATCCCTTTTTGACCCATTTCACCCCCTACAAATAAGAATCACTTTATGGTGCAGTTTTTGCAAATATAAACAGACATATTCAAAAAACATGCTTAAATACGCTAAAATATTAGGGATTATTATGGATATGTTTAGTCCTTGAGAGGGAAAAATGTTTCCCTTTGGGCCGATTGCGCCCCATTTCAATCCCAACTACGATCTACGACTATAAGACGCATTTATGGAAAATCTGAACGTTGTAGCTCCTTTCGTTTAGATGCTAGCGTGCTTTCAACAGACGGACGGACGGACATGGCTAGATCGTCTTAGAATTTTATGACGATCAAGAATATATATACTTTATAGGGTCTCAGGTCGATATTTCAAGGAGTTACAAACGGAATGACTAAGTTAGTATACCCCTATCCTGGAGGTGGAGGGTATAAAAATCAAAATTTGTATACAAAAACATTGTGAATATTATATTCAAATTTTTTTCTGAAAAGTACTTCAAAACCAAAAATATAAAAAAAAGAATATCCAATTCGGTCAATTATTGTCGAAGTTATGAGCAAAAGACTGAAAAAAGAACTAATATTTAACGATTTTTAAAAAAGCTATATCTTTTTAATGAGTAATCAGAAAAAACTCAAAGTATACCAGGGGGCTTTTTAGTGGGTACTAAAAAATTAAAAAAATGGAGGAAATCAAAAATGTATATTTTTTGAACTGCCCGATTTGTCGTGGAATGCCCCATATATATTTATATATATATCTAAATGAAATTGTCTGCTGGATTATACCAAAAAGTGTGCTATCGCCTTGCCCACTACTGCATTGAACGGCCCAACACGCATTTATGGCGATTTTGGCTAAATACAAAGGGCGGGCGTTCCTTTTTCGTGTGAGTGGTTGTGTGGAAAATAATTACACAACAATTAGCCAAATGATTTTATAATTTACACAAGTAGTACTCTTAACAGAATAGCATCCACAGAACGTAGAGTGTAGAGTGCAGTGCAAATCAGCTCCAAATGTACTATTTTTGGTGGTTTATCTTGTGATTTATATTCCCGGAAATGAACGCCCGCCGTTGGAGGATGGATGGAATGGGCGACGGGATAAATGTTGGGCGGGGTCTGCATTAATGGCGACTAATTATTAAACATCAAACCTTAAAGGTTATGTTGTCATTTTGCGTGTACATATGTATGTACGTATGTGCGTAGCACAACAGCGATGAAGAAGATGAAGTGAAATTAATGGCAGCCCATTAAATGTTGGTTGTCTCATAATGATGATGTTGTTGTGACGATATAAAACAAGAATGTATCCATAATAAATGTTTGCATATGGGTCATTTCACGCGCTTTGGTAGGGTGGTAATGAGCAATTATAGTTGTGACATATTTACCTACGTTTTAGGCCCTCATTAAACAGTCTCAATTAAAGACAATGTCAATGTCGTTGTCGTTTACGACTAACTAACGACAATATCGTTGCTTTGTCTTTAACGAATATTTAACGACAATGTCACAAATCATCTGAGGCCAGAAGGAAAACACGCCCATTATTATGTTGATGACGATCACATTTGGGACAATATGGCTAAGTGGCAAATGGCGACATATTAGAGACAATGTCGTCACATAGTCGTAGACGACCATATAACGACAATGCCGTCGCTTTAACTTTCCTGGAAATCATGGAAAGCCAGATGGAAAACACGCCCATTATTATGTCGATGACGATCACATTGGCAACAATATGGATAAGTGGCAAATGACGACATATTAAAGACAATGTCGTCACATAGTCGTAGACGACCATATAACGACAATGCCGTCGCTTTAACTTTCCTGGAAATCATGGAAAGCCGGATCTCGATGACGATCACATTGGCGACAATATGGCTAAGTGGCAAACGACGACATATTAAAGACAATGTCATCACATAGTCGTTGACGATGATATAACGACAATGTCGTCGCATTATCTTTTCTAGAAATCATGGAAAGCCGGATGTCGATGACGACCACATTGGCGACAATATGGCTAAGTGGCAAACGACGACATATTAAAGACAATGTCGTCACATAGTCGTTGACGACCATATAACGAAAATGCCGTCGATATTGACGACCATATAACGTCAGAATCATATCATATATTCTGTCAAAGGTTTCGTTCAGGTGGCTTCGCAGCGACTTTTCAACAACGTACTCGGCGTCTTTAAGTAAATGATTCTCACAAACCAAACGAGAAGCACAACTCACTAGCCGAATATCCATTTTCCAAAAAATCGCACCAAGTAATAAAACACACATACCAGCTTACAAGCATCTCATTGAGTTGCATATGTCAGTATGTGTATGTGAGTTGTGCTTCTAGCCAAGCTAGAATTTTCTTTAAAATCGAAAAATACGAACAGTAGTCAACTTTGGGAAGATTTCTGAAATATATCGGATTATCCGATTTTTAATATAATATTTCAAAATAATTCTTGGATCATTGTCTAATTTTGGTTTTTTACAGTGCTCAAAAATGTCTACTAGAAAAAAAGTTATTGAATTTTGGCCGATGGATTTTGATTCTGAACCACTGTGCGCTATGACTACCTAGACGATATAAATAAGAGATTTTTCCTTTTTAGTTTTAGATTGATAATGGGGAGAAAGGGATAAATGTACCAAATGAATGGCTGAAAATGAACTCGAGAAGCGCCAAGTAAAACAAGTAAGGAAAGTCTAAAGTCGGGCGTGGCCGACTATACGATAAACTCCACTTTCTATCCGAATACATATCAATTCGGTAAAAAAGTGAAAACGGAAAGGATTTTTGTGTGTTTTCTAATCATAGGCTAATATGACCCAACCCAATTTGTCAAATCGAGAAGAATATTTGTATCAGGGCTATATCCAAACATGGAATGATATGATCCAAATTCACAATAGAATCATAATGGAAAATAATTTCATTCAAATGGCTGCTGCGGGCACTACACAAATAATAGTCCAACGGTTGAATAGTTGAAAAAAAAACGTTAGATGGCGGACCCTATATAACGTTTTATGTTCAATTTGAAGAATTTGAATTCGATGAAAATTCCGATGGCGGAAAAAGTCAAGCCGGGAGCGAAATTTGTATGGAAGCTATATATAAATCTGAACCGATCTTACCTATTTTTACCATGGTGTTTCTAATCTATATAGAATAAAGAGTTGCGTTACTGACAGACTGACTGACTTATCATTGACCGGCCCCCAGACAAAACGGCTGAAACGGTCATGAAATTTTCAGGGTAGTTCCCAAATACGACGTAGACGTCGACTAAGATAGGGTTTTACGAAATTCGTACTATTAAGGGGTAAAATGGTCCAAAAAGGGATAAACATCGAACATTTGTACTTTTAAGGTGCGAGCGGGACAAAAAGAGATAAAAATGGTATCAACTAAAGTATTACAGCTAGAATCGTGAAAATTGGTATGGAAATTCCTCTGACCATATAGCAACGAAGTAAAAGTGGATTTTTCGAAATTTGTACTTTTAAGGGCCGAGCGGGACAAAAAGGGATAAAAATGGTACCAACTAAAGTATTTCAACTAGAATCGTGAAATTTGGTATGTAAATCCCTCTGACCATATAAAGACGAAGTAAAATTGGATTGTTCGAAATTTGTACTTTTTAAAGTACAAATAAAAAAGGGTTCCAATTTAAGAATTGCAGCTATAGTCGGGAATTTGGAGTGTAAACTGCGTGTAAAGCGCAATCTAAATGGACAAGGGATAAAAGTAGTACCAACTAAAGTATTGGAACTATAGTCGTGAAATGTGGTGTGTAAGTTCCTCTGACAACGAGAAGAACAAATCTAAACGAATTTTTTACTTATAAACAATGAGCGGGATAAAAATAGTACCAACTAAAATATTTCATTTAATATCTCTGACAACGTAGACTTGCAACATAAATGGATTTCTCGAAATTTGTACTTTTAAGGGGCAAGCGGGACAAAAAGGGATAAAAATGGTACCAACTATAGTATTAAAGCTAGAATCGTGAAATTTAGTGTGTAAATTCCTCTGACAAAATAGAAGAGCAGTAGTTTGATTTTTCGAAATTTGTACTTTTAATGGGTGCGTGGGACGAAAAGGGTTTCTAGAGCAGAAAAAGACAAATCGGGAACAAATTTCATTTCCATTTTCACCAGAGGTGTTTCTAGTTGAAATATAAGATAATTGGCAAATTTGAAGAAGATCAGTTAAATTATGTGGTTTTTAGACCAGAAAAAGTCAATTTGAATGGAAGTTATATACAAATCTGAACCGATCTGACCTATTTTCGCCACAGGTGTTCCTAGTTTAAATATAAGATCTTTTGCCAAATCTGAATACAATCTTATACAATATGTGGTTTCTAGAGCGGAAAAAGTCAAATCGGGAGAGAAATTTGTATGGGAGCTATATATAAATCTGAACCGATTTTCTTCAAATTAAATAGCGTTCGTCCTTGTCGCGAAACACTTAGTTGTGCAAAGTTTCATTTGGTTCTGGCTACAATTACGACCTGTATCGTGATTACAAGAATAGATGGACAGACATACGGACGGACAGACAGACGGACGTTGCTAAATCGATTCAAAATGTGATCCTAAGTCGATCGGTATAATTAACAATGGGTCTATCTCCCTTCCTTTTGGGAGTTACAAACAAATGCACAAAGTCATAATACTCTCGTGGAGTGTATAAAAAGCGGGTCGAAAGGGTCGATAAAAATGATCCTCTGACTGACGTAGACGCGAAAAATAAGAGATATTTCGTAGTTTTAGAATGATAATTAGGAAAAGGGATTTTGGAATCGTCGGCGTATATATTCCTCTGATCGTGTGGACGCGCAACATAAAGGATTTTTTTCGAAATTTTTAGATTTAAGGGTAAAACGGATGAAAGGGGATAAAAATGGTACCAGGCAAACGGTTGCAGACCTATTCATGAAATTCGGTGTATACATTCCTCTGACTACGTTGACGTGAAAAATAGGTATCCTCAAACATGGTGATGTTACTCTCCTACTTTTTGGTGGCAATTTATTTTTAGGATCATTTTTCAAAGACAATTCAATTGGCCAGAAACAATTTCTATATGGAATGGCCCATATATGTATTAGGAGACTAAGCAAATTTTATATATTGCTTTGTGTTTGTTGCTCGGTGTTAAGTTAGGTAAACGAGAATTTACTCCTTATCTAAATAGACTGGCGAACGCTATCATCAACCTGTTTTTCCTTCCTTTTGTTTTATTTTAGATACTCGTAGTGGTAGTCGTACTCGTAATCATACCTTTAGATAAATACTCGTACGTCCTCATTCATCATTATAATGATTGCCATCGATACTGTGGCTGGCTGAGATTAGATTCGGCTGGTGGGATATTGTGAAGGCAAACAGTGAACCACTAAGTTAATTAACTCTGAGTGTGAAGTTAATTAACTAATCTGGGAAAGAAATCTGAAGAATTTCGTATTTAAATAAAAGTAAAAGTACGAACAGGTATACACTCCAACTGACCCTGTCTTGAATGGGAAATATAACAAAACATCAAGTCGAGACTCAAAATCTCATCATCTGCCTACATTTCAGCTTAGTTATACCAAAAATAACCCATTTTATATTATTATCTTCAAAATGCTTCGCGTATCCGCTTTTCTTTTAGTACAGAGACAGGTCAAGAAAGTGTCCATCCATCCATCTGGGCAAAAAAAATTGTCCAGTTCATTAAAAGAGATGCATTATGATGGCGATAAAAACTATTAAAATATTTATAATACATTCAATAAAACCAAACAAAACAGAGCAGAACGACAGCGACAACGAAACACGACAAGACAGGACAGCCAACACACACTCACACGCACGTATTGACGCTGACATCAAAGTCCTGGCGACAGGACAATGAGGCCAAAGAAGGAGAGAAAGAGAGAGAGAGAGAGAAAGTATGTGACATTATGTGGAGCTCCAAACAAATCGAATCGAAGGTATCTGTGCTACCGGTTCCACTTGGTGTGACTAAATTAAATTCCCCTCTCTCTCTTCTCGGGCTTTGGTCTTTTGCTGATGCCCAACATAGGCCAGCACGTACAATGCCAGCACATCATGCATCCGTAGGCACTGTCAGAGCAGAACCGGAGCACCGAACAGCCAAGTCATCATTAATTTATCATTTGTCAAAGGCACCTGCGCTTAGGTGTTAACATTTAATCAGACACTTGATTTCGAAAGATTATGGACAGCAGCTGGAGCAGTGAGGCCCAAGACCAAGACAAACACAAATACAAAAACACCCCCCCCCCCCATTACACACATGCAGGCTCAACTCAGCTCAGCTGAACTCAAGTTAAGTGAACGAAAGAAACAAAGCGTAATTGAGGAAATTGTGCAAGACACACTCCTGCTTCTGACAAGGAACAGGAGAGGAACTGGAACTGAAGGAACCAGCCAAGAAAGAAAAATAGTCCTTGAAATCTATAGCTTCGCGCTTTCCATTGCACAAACAGAGTGTAATTTTAATTTAACGGCCGCTAAAAGCTTTAAGAATTTCTAATTTGCCCCCCCTCCTCTGACCAATGGAGCGAAAGTAACACAAAACAAAATAATTACAGCGATAATTTAATATTGAAAGTTTATCATCATCACTAACATCAGCATCACCATCGCCAACGCCATCATCATCATCATGGTCCTCGTCGTCGTCAGCTTAATGACATCAAGGTTAAGAAGAAGTGGAAACTGCGAGAAATGGAAAATATGCTTCTTAATCCAACTTAAACATCACCAAGTGCACGAAAGGTGATTTGGTCGGTCGTCTACAGACAGATGAACGACCACCACGACAGATATTCCAATTAGAATGTTGGCCTAAGGACACGTCCTTGTGCCGGGCGCTTGGTTGAGAGATGTGTTGTTACTTTCGCCTCCTAAGTCGTGTTACTTTTGATCACATTCAGGATATTGACATCATTTGAAATATTGAATCGAACAGCATAAATAACAAGTCTCTGCCAACTGATTTTGATAGAGTGGGTCAAAAACATATACGTACATCGGCGTTTAGGTTTGGAATTATGGAGGAAGCCCTCTAACTCTACTATGATTATAAACGTTGATAGTTGCTAGTAAAAAGTAGTAAAAGTAAAAACGGGGTTAAGTTCGGCCGGGCCGAACTTTATATACCCTCCACCATGGATTGCATTCCACAGAGGATGTCGATTTTCGTAGGAGTGCAGTAATATTACAGCAAAATATAATTTTTTTAATATAGCCAAACCAAAACAAATACAAATATTGAAAAAATAATTTTATAAATAAATATAATATTTTAATTATATCAAACCATTATTTATTTCAAATCAAAAAATAAATATTCTTATATTTATATTTTCAAAAAGCTTAAATACCATAAATATTGGTAGATAGAGGGCGCTACAGTAGGTTGTATTTCCATTCTATTTTAGTTCCAAAAGTACAAATTTTGAAAATCCATTATCAGACGTACATAGTGCAAAATAACCCAACCCAATGTATACACCGAATTCCATGATTCCAGCTGCGCCCATTTGGTTGGTACCATTTTTACCCCCTTGACAATTCTACGTAATTAGAATATCATCATTCTAGCTGTAGTCGTTTAGTTGGTACTATTTGTATCCATCTGTACCATTGTATCCCTTGAAAATCCGTTTATTTTCCGTGTCTACGCAATCAAAGGAATGTATACTCCGAATTTCATGAATCTAGCTGCGGTCATTTGGTTGGAACTATTTGTATCCCCTTTTTCTATTTTGGTCCCAAAAAAGTACGAATTTCGAAAAATCAGTTTATTTTCCGTGTCTACATAGTCAGAGGAATGTATACTCCGAATTTCATGACTGTAGCTGCGGTCATTTGATTGGTACTATTTTTATCCCCTTTTTTTCATTTTAAACCCAAAAAGTACGAATTTTTAAAAATCCGTATATTTTACTTGTCTATGCAATCAGAGGAATATAGACACCGAATTTCATTATTCTAGGTACAGCCGTTTGGTTGGTACCATTTTTATCCCTCTATTCCCATTTCACCCCTTAAAAGTACGAATTTGAAAAAAATAATTTTATATTATGTATCTACTCAATTAGAGGAATGTACACACCGAATTTCGTGTTTCTAGCTGTTGTCGTTTAATATGTACCATTTTTATCCCTTTTCTGTCCCCATTTCACCCCCTACAAATAAGTATCACTGTACGTTTTTGCTATAAGGGGAATGCGCATACCAAATATCAAACAAATATAAACAGAAAAGCCTCAACAAAGCTTAATAACATGTAGCACTGATAGTCCGTCCATTAATACAATTGTGAGGCTATTACACCGTGCGACAGTACTTATGGACTTGAATCCAGTTGAATGCACTTGAATATGCAGAAAAGTTGTGTACTCAGTTTTTCATTTAGTGATATTATCTCCTTTTTAAAAAATAATACAAATTTCTAAATATTTCTAGCCTTTTCAGTATGGGTATCAAATGAAAGATAACAATTTCTGGAAATGGAAAACATGAAAACGTTTTAATTTTTCAGAAAGAAAAATTGTAAATAAATCGTTTAGAATTTCCATTATATTTTTCTTAAATATGTGTTGAATTTTTTTTTGAAACGCATACTTCATTTTTCCTATAGGTTTTACCCAAATTTTGCATTTTGTATTATATTTCAACTAAGAAGACATATTATGAAAGTCAAATATATGGGTCCATATTTTGGTATAACCCCCATACACATTGGGCCCCCATTCTACTCTATTACATCTCTGGACCCACATCGTGCATTAGATCTGGATATAATATTGCATAGCATGTCATATTTCAACTAAGAATACCTACTTTGAAAGTGATCTATATGGAACCACATTTTAATGTGGAGCCCCTTACAAATGGTCCCATTTCAATGTTTACCCCTCAAGAACGCAAATTTTACATCGATTTTTTTTAATATATTATATTTCAACAAAGAATACAAAGTCAAATATATGAGTCCATATATGTGGCCATCCATATATGTGTTGGAATAACTCAAATGCGCCCCCCATTTTACTCTAATACAGCTCTAGAATCTACGATATGATATATTTCAACTATGAATACCTACCGTGAATGAGAAATATATAGCCCCATGTTTTGGACCAGGCCCCAAGTGTTGTCATCCTATTACTACTGGAACTAAAGTATTTACCAAATTGAGGGAACTAATTGTAGAGGCCCGCAAAAAAATATTAGTGGGTCGGAATGTAAAGGCTGATTTTTTAAGAGCTATAGGAAAGTTTTTCAAAAAAAAAACACATAAAAGAAAAATGCATGAAATCTTTATTTGAGTCGATAGTACTGTCCATATAATATAATTTGAAGATTATTTCATGCAAATGTTAACCTTGACTGCGCCTCAAATGGTCCATCCGCTTAGTCCAATTTTGGCATTTCCACGTTTTTGAGTAACAGAGGCCCAATTGCTGCGAACGGCGACGAATCGATAATTGATGGTCATTATTAACACTGGCCGATACAGCTGCGATATTATCTTCAGTTCGCACTCTACGTAAGCATGTTGGTGGTTTAATGTCCAACAATGTAAATTTGGTGCGAAATTTAGTCGCAATAGCCCGAATAGCCGTTTCAGTGGGACGATTAAATTGACCATAAAATGGATGCGCGCGATGAACTTTCTTAACAGAGCACGCATTTTGATAATACAATTCAATAATTTGCAAGCGTTGTTCGTTTGTAAGACGATTCATGGTTAAATTATAAACCAAACTTAAGATGTCTGACAGTGAAACAAAACACGAAACGTGCGTCAGCAGTTTAAACCAGTGTTGCCAAAAATATAATAGCTAAAAAATCACCCTTTATATACCCTCACTCTCAGAGAACATATATACACTTAGAAAAAAGTCTGCTATTAACATCAGTCATTCTTTGCTATCTATCAGCAGACACTTTTTCTGCTATTACAGCAATTTTTCCGCTGTAACAGCAGATTATCTGCAGTTTTGCTTCAACAGTCACACTGCCATAAAGTTTGCAGGCTGCTGAAAATTGTTGCTATTAATTAATATTAAAAAAGATTAAAATGCCACCGAGTATTATATTTTTATTAGTCTGAGAAAAATGGTAATGAAAAGCATTAGATTTTTAAACAAGTAAGGAAAGGCTAAAGTCGGGCGGGGCCGACTCTATGATACACTCCACTTTCTATCCGAATACAATTTAATGCGGTGAAAAAGTGAAAACGGGAAGTGTATGTATTTGACAAAAAATGTTAAATCGGAAAGGACATGGGGGTATATTGAAGTCTGGAACGAAACAGGTGAAATATAATATGTATAGTTTTGCCAAAATCGGTTAAACATTTGGGAGCAACATTTGTATTTGGGCTATATCTAAATCTGAACCGATCTTACCCACTGTCACCATAGGTTTTTACATGGATTATAAGATGTTGTGCCAATTTTAAAGAAAATCGAGTAAAATATGGGGTCTCTAGAGCGGAAAATGTCAAATCGGGAGCGACATTTGTATGGGGGCTATATCTAAATCTGAACCGATCTTACCTTTTTTCTACATATGTGTTTCTAGTTGGATTATAAGATGTTGTGCCAAATTTAAAGAAAATCGGGTATAATATGTGGTTTTTAGAGCGGAAAAGTCAAATCGGGAGCGACATTTGTATGGGGACTATATATAAATCTGAACAGATTTCCTCCAAATTCAATACCGATCGTCCTTGGCCAAAAAAGTAACTGCTGCTAAATTGCATGATAATCGGAACAAGCGTAGATGGACAGCAGACGGACGGACAGACAGACATCGTTAAATAGATTCGGCTGGTGATTCTAAGCCGATCCGTATACTTAAAGGTGGGTCTAGCTCGATTATTTATTGGTGTTACAAACATTTGGCGGAAAACTAACTTAGTCCACGAAGTGGTGTGGGGTATAATTAAAAAAGTATAAGAGCTACATTTAAATTTTTTTTTATAATTTTTATGAAAGATAGGTCTAAAACTGCCCCGAAGAGGGAATGTATTATGACTGACCTCTATTCATTTTCCCCTCCCAGACATTTTTCTCGAATATACCTACCCCCTACTTGTAATCCCAAAAGGGACAAAAACGGTTTTGTATAAAATTTGCCTCTTACCGCTCTAACTGGCCCAAATATTTAACTCCTTTCTCGGCAACGCCTTTGACAACATATAATTTGCGCAATATATCTAGCGCTTGATTTGGTTTTCCAACCATCACATGTGCCTTTTCTGTAACACAAATATCGCTGAAGATACTTTTTAAATAATTGCCATATACTTTGAAAATTACAATACCATTTTGAGACATTGATTTACCCTTCCATTTTCTGCTTAATTGACTTATAAACATTCAAGTTTCAATATAATTTCTCTATTCGTTGTTTTTGAATTTTTAAAATTTTCCTACATTGAAAGTATCTCTGCGTGTTAACAATTCTTTTAACAAAAAAATTAGACATTTCTTAAAAAACCAAAATGACCAGCAGCAATATACAGAAGATGGTGCAAAACAATTTTCATTTAAACGTAAGCCAATATAAAAAGCAATTCTGCATTCATTTCATTCAAATCAAATCATTCACCATTCCAGCCATGGGTACTCTCGAAGAATACCAACGAAATTGTCAATACGTGTATCCAGAAAATCTACAAACAAATGCCACACAATTTGAGAAAAGGTAAGCGGGAAATTACTTTGTCGCCCCCAGGATGATACTTAATTCCACTCACTCCATTTAGATCTTAAGCCGGCAAAGATTGCCTCCGTACGACCTGAAAATAAAGGTCCCATTCGCACTTGGAAGTCTCTGCAATGTGAGCAACAACAAACCTCCAAGATCGTGCCACAACCATTCGTCGTTCCCAGCAAAAAGTCAGCGCGCTCTAAGCCCAGTCAAGCCAAGCTAAACCAAGACCGATTGATGACCAGCATTTTGAAGACCACCAGGCAACACAACCTTCAGAACAACAAGAAGAGTGCCATCACCTCGTCGTCCAACAAAAAACTCTTTGTCTCTCCGAATTTGAAAATCTACGGTTCCCGGCGCTTCGGCTCCAGTGCGAGCAGTTCACGTTCCAGCCTCTATCGACGTCATGATGAAAAACGACGCAGCCAACGGCAACCCTATCAATCACAATTGAATTACTTGGTGCGTGCGTTCCATACCGAGGGATTTGATGGGACCCTCGCCAAGTACCTCTTGCCCTCGCGCAATCAACAGCTCAAGGGGAACTTGGGCTCCTTGCCGGATGCCATGAAGGTCAGTTCGTCCATACAAAACGACCTGATGATGATCGATGCTGCCGTGCGTCGTCGAATCTCAGTGGGCGGCAAACACAAGCCAGTGCAAGGGAAACCACAACCAATCTGCGAACCGGAGGAAGTGGATCGTCTGCAGGTGTGGAAACATCCACCGCCTCTGGACAAGTTTCGTACCCACACTCTGTCCGAATTGATGGGTAAGACAAGCCAGAGGACCAATTATCGCAATCGGTCCAAACTTTCACCCGAACACAGGGATTTCGGCAGATATCAGTCGGGTCCCATAATGCACATTAAGCCATCCTCGCCACCCAAGGAACTCTTCACAGCCGAACATGATCGTCAAAATACCGAACTGCAAGAGAAACATCGACGCAATCGTATGAAAAAGTTGGGACTCATTAAGGACTCCCCCATGGCTTCGACCACCCAAATGAAGGTTATCAAAGCAACGATACCAGAGGGGACCGATGGACATATTAAGAGTGAAATTGGAGGACAATCCAATGTGAACATGGAATCAATACAAAGCGGCGACTGTTGTTACAACAAATCCTCTCCTCTGTCCCTACAACTGGAAGCCAGTCGTAGAGCCAGTGGTTTTTCGAAAACTCGTAGACGTATTAGTCACTTTCCCGTGGTCAAGACAGACAAAGTCTTATTGGACAATGAATCTGCGATGACTAGTAAAGTTAAAACATCAGGACGCCCGAAACAGTCTCGTTCTCCCTCTGATGTGATTATGTCACCAACCACCTCGGAATCTTCGAACCTGCCCGATCGTGTCAATGGACCCTTGGCTTTGGCCACAGCAAATTTGGTAGTTCCCTCCATTGTGGCCAATCGCTACAATCCCTCCAATTATTTTTCCATCAGAAAATACTAAAATTTGTTTTATGGACTTTGCAATCGTTGGATCTTGAAATTGTTGTGGCATGTTGGGCGGTCGAGACTGCTTTGGAGTTCGAATATATTTTGGATTAAGAATTTGTCAAAATTTTCGTTAATATAAATCATTGGCTTATTACGTTTTGTGTTAAATCGTGCACAGTGTTACAAGATGGTATATATTATTTTAGTAATTATGAGTTTTTTTAAATAAAAAATGATAGAAATGATTTATAAAATAATTGCACATTTTTATTTTAAATTATCTAAATCGCCCATATTGCACATGCCCTAAAGAAGTGTAGTAAATGGGAGTTTGTTTGTACTGATTAAGTATGATGATGCTTTGATAAGGTCTAAGTTATATCAATTATTACTATATTTATGGAAAGAGGATCTCAAAATAAGACGAAAATAGTCGGCATGTTATCGATATTCTGTTTAGTTATAGAGTTATCGAACGTTAAAATTTGAAGAAAAAAAATAAATAAAAAACACTTCTCTATAAAATAAGATCAAATGAAAAAACTGTAAAAATAAAAAATATTATGATAATTATCTTGGTTATCGAAACATCGGAATTGCGTATTAAAAAAATTGATTTAATTTTTTCGCGTGTTTTATTCTGCAATCAATATTTGCTTTGAACTGGGATATTGTCCGGGCTCAAGACCATTTTGCATCTATGTTTTATAGAATGCAAATTTAGTTACAAATGGCATGGTGACATTTATTACTTGGCTGCACACTACCAATGTCATGATTTCTGGCCTGTGAAAGCCTTCCCAACCGAATGATAAGTTGTGCTTCTCACTTTCCGAATATCAGTCAAAAGATCGCACCAAGAAATAAAGCAGACATGTTACCTTACAAACATCTCATCATCCAAAGATGGATTTTCAATGTAAAACAAGTAAGGAAGGTTAAAGTCGGGCGTGGCCGACTATATGATACCCTACACCTAGTCAATGTGGTGTGGTGTAGGGTATAAAAAGGTCGTTGTATTTGAACCGGGTATATATATACTACAAATTTCATTCTTTTATCTGTATTTGTAAAAAAATTGAACACAAACTTTGAATGAGAGCTATATATAAATCTGAACCGATCTGACACATTTTTAGCATAGATTTTCTGAAATATAAGACGCTTTTCCAAATTTGATGGAAATCTATTAAATATGCTGAAAGAATTAGATAGGGGAAGTCATTTATATGGGAGCTATATATAAATCTGAACCGATTTGACCCACTTTCGCCATGGATGTTTGTAGTTGAAATATGAGCTGGTTTACCAAATTTTAAGCAAATCAGTTCAAATATGTTATTTCTAGAGCGGAAATAATCAATTCAGTGGCGAAATTTGTATTGGAGCTATATATATATCTGAACCGATTCTAGTTGAAATATAATTTGTTTTTCCAAATTTTAAGAAAATCTGTTAAATTATGTGGTTTATAGAGCGGAAATAATCAAATCGGGGAGACATTCGTGTGGGAGCTATATATAAGTCGGAACCGATATGACTCACTTTCGGCATAGATGTTTATAATTGAAATATGATCTGGTTTGCCAAATTTTAAGAAAATCTGTAAAATTATGTGGTTTATAGAGCGAAAATAATCAAATCGGGGGAGACATTTGTGTGGGAGCTATATATAAATCTGAACCGATATGTCCCACTTTCGGCATAGTGGACGAAACATCGGACGGACGGACATCGCTAAATCGGCTCAAAAAGTGATTCTAAGTCGATCGGTATAATAAACAAACAAATGCACAAAGACATTATACCCTGTAGTGTAGGGTATAAACATACTTTAAAAATTTGACAATTATTTTGAAATTGGCCGCAGTTCCTTAGGTATAAAAATACATAAAAAATACAACTCCACAGCTTTGATATAGATCAGAAAAGTGTGAGGTATGGGGTAGATATGACCACATGAAATGTTTGGAATGGAAAATTAGTAGGACCTGCCCTAACATTTGAACACTCCAGGAACCACTCCTAGGGGGCTAGGGGTTGTTTTAGACCATTTTTATTTTTTGGCATGGGTGTCCCAAAAAAGAAATGCTTGGGACAAACATCTGTAGAACAAATTAAAATAATTATATGATTCGTCAATAAAACAATTAAGAAAGCTTCAGTTGGCTAAACCGACTTATATACATATACCCTCACTCTCAGAGAACATACGTAGGTCAGGACAATTTGTGTGTATGGTACTAGGGTCCCAGCTTCCACATTTGTAAAAGAATTGTAAAAACGTGATCAAATATGAAGTCATAGTGCATCCCATGCACCAGTATAGAAGTTATGAAGCATTTAATATTACTTAAGATAGAGACAGTTGTGTGGGAGGTACAAGAAAGGGGCGTGCCTATATCGTAAATATTTGTATAACCTCCACTTCCAGGATGGGGTATACTAACTTGTTTTTATACCCTCCACCTCCAGGATGGAGGTACATTCACTTTGTCATTCCGTTTGTAACACCTTGAAATATTCATCGGAGACCCCATAAAGTATATACATTCTGGGTCGTAGTAAAATTCTAAGACGATAGAGCCATGTCCGTCTGTCTGTCTGTTGAAAGCACGATAGCGGCCGAACTAAATGAGCTAGGAGGTTCAAATTTTTCCTAAATGTGTCTTATAGTTGCAGATCGGTTGGGATTGAAAGTGGGCGAAATCGGCCCAGAGGGAAAAATTTTTCCCTTGCAAGGACTGAAAATACCCCTAATATTTAGAGTATTTCAGAATGTTTTTTGAACATAATAGCTTGTATTTACTTGATATTTGCAATTCGCATTCCCTTTAAAGCATAAAAGGCACCATAGAGTGATTTTCATTTGTAGGGGCGAAATGGGACGAAAAGGGATAAAAATAGTACCTATCAAACGACAAGAGATGGAAACACGAAATTTGGCGTGTACATACCTCTAATAGAGTAGATACATAATATACAAGTATTTTTTCTAAATTTGTACTTTTAAGGGGTTAAATGGGGATAGAGGGATAAAAATAGTACCAACCAAACGACTGCAACTAAAATAATGAATTCGGTGTATATATTCCTCTTATTGCGTACACACATAAAATAAAGGAAATTTTCGAAATTCGTACTTTTAGGGTGTAAAATGGAAAAAAGGGATAAAACTTGTAGCAAACAAATGGATGCAGCTAGAACCATGAAATTCGCGGTATACATTCCTCTGACTGAGTGACACGAAAAATAACGTTTTTCCAAATTCGTACTTTCAAGGGATTCAATGGGAGCAGATACAAATGGTACCAACTAAAAGGCTACTGCTAGAATGATGAAATTGTCGAAAGTCGTACTTTTAAGGACTAAAATGCAAAAAATGGGATACAAATGGTACCAACAAAATGGCCGCAGATAGTATCATGGAATTGGGTATATAAAGGGTGTTTTTTTATTGGGGTATAGAACTTTAATTTGGCATCACTTTTTTAACTGGCGGCCATTTTGTCAGCTGTCAAGTGATTAATATTTAGTTTGGTTTGCCATTTCATCATGAACAGGTTGACAAAAGAACAACGCTTGCAAGTCGTGCAAATTTATTTCGAAAGTAATGGTTCAGTTCGCGAAGTTCACCGCAAGCTCCGTCCATTTGATGGTCGACATAATCGTCCATCAGAGCAATTAATTCGGTTAACCGCATAATAAGATCGTGTGATTTGACACCATTGGATTATTTTCTTTGGGGATATGTGAAGTCGCTCGTCTACGCCAACAAACCAGAAACGTTAGGGGACTTGGAAGCCAACATTCGTGGCGTTATTGCCAACATACGGCCCCATATGCTGGCTATATTCGAGCCAGCAGCGGCGGCCACATGCCCGAAATCATATTTAAACATTAATGACATAAAATTATCCTTCCAATAAAGCCAAATTGATGGACATTAAAACGATTTTCTTGTGTTTTATTTCAATTCGAAGTTCTATATAAAATAAAAACAATATATAAATAAAAAACACCCTTTACATTCCTCTGAGTGCATAGCCACGTAAAATATTTTTTTTTCCAAATTCGTACTTTATTTTGTTGCTTTTACGACAAAAAATGGTAGAATCATGAAGTTGTCTTATACTGCGTACGTGAGAGATAAGGTATTTTCAAAATGTATACTTTTGAATTTAAAATAGATGGAAGTACTACCAACCAAAGGACTGTAGCTGAAATTAGGGTATTTATGATTGCTGCCTTATATTTACTTTATGAATTGAAATATTATTTCCTTTATATATATACATAGTATAAAAATATTGATAGCCTTGGTTTATTTATTAAATTTCTTATTTTCATACATTTGAAATTTGTTGCGGACATTCCTCTTGTAGCTTGGAAGCACCACAAAGAAAATAAATGTTTTATCGGGCGAAATGGGACAAAAATGGATAAAATATGGTACCAATGATACGACAACAGCTAGAATCATGAAATTCGGTGTGGACATCCCTCTAATTGCATAAACACGTAAAATAGAGGGATTTTCGAAATTCGTACTTTTAAGGGATATAATTGAAAAAGAGGGATAAAAATGGGACCTTCGAAACCGCTGAAGCTGATATCATGAAATTCGGTGTATATATTCGGTGGTCTAACCATGAAGACTCGAAACAAAAAGGGTTTTTTCCAATTTGTACGGAGAATGGGGCGAAAATTTTTACTTTTCTTTTAAAAATAATGCAGTCACTTTGTCTGTATCTGAAAATGCTTCTCCCTAATGGCGACTGACAATCGCCTAATATTTTCGGCATGTTCACTTTCACAATTACAGCATTGTATGTATATATAGTAGTAGATTTTAAACAGTGCGCATAAGTATACATTATAGTTTGAAATAGTAATCAAATATAGTAATGTGAATAAACATATACAAATTGTTGTAATATGGTTCTGTACTTCTATGTCGACATCCTTTAATCTCCTGGTAAAACTGTGGAATGCACTCCGTGGTGGAGGGTATATAAGATTCGGCCCGGCCGAACTTAACGCCTTCTTACTTGTTTTCAATATATCTGCTTGTATTTACTTGATATTGGGTATGCGCATTCCCCCTATAACTAATAGGCGTACCATAAAGTGCTTCTCATTCGTAGGGGGTGAAATGAACAAAAAGGGATAAAAATGGTACCTATCAAACGACAACAGCTAGCAACTTGAAATTTGGTATGTACGTTCTTCTAATTGGGTAGATACATAATATAAAATTATTTTTTTTAAAATTCGTACTTTTAAGGGGTTAAATGGGAAAAGAGGGATAAAAATGGTACCAACCAAATGACCGCAGCTAGAATGACGGAATTCGGTGTACACATTCGTCTGACTGCATAGAAAAGCAAAATAAAAATATTTTTCCGTATTCGTATTTTTCATTTTTTTAGGTTATCTTGCACTGTGTACGTGAGAAATAATTAATTTTCAAATTTTGTACTTTTGGAAATAAAATGGATGGAAATACAACCAACTGTAGTGTTTAAGTTTTATTGAAGATTGCTATCTTATATTAACTTTTTGAATTGACTTGAAGTATTATTTCGATATATAGATAAACGTATTGGTAGTTTTGCTAAGCGTGGTTTGAAATAATAAAAAATTTATATTTATTTATAAAATTAATGTTTCACTATTTGTATTTATTTAGGTTTGCCTGTATTAAAAAAATTGACATTGGCATGTAATGTTACTGCACTTCTACGAAAATCGACAGCCTCTGTGGAATGCAATCCATGGTGGAGGGTATAGAAAGTTCGGCCCGGCCGAATTTAACGCCGTTTTTACTTGTTTAGGTTTAAAACATTTTCAAATATCACATCACAAATGATTTAGACTACCCGTATGGATGTTATATCCGTTTTATTGTAACCGAAGCTTTTGCCACTTTGTATGGGAGGTAGCAGAAGGGGTGTGGCCATACCCATATTCCATAAAAGCGTTGAAAAAAGTAATATTTCATAATGTGATAACATCTTTAATTTTACGTAGGTTAGGGCTATGTGTGTGGAAAGTACTAGAAGTGGCGTGACAATACCCGCCATATTTTGTACTTATAAAAACTTTATCAAATACCAAAATATAGATGATTCTGAAGATCCGAGTGGATGCTACATAAGTTTTAATTTCACATAGGAACATGGGTCATTTGTGTGGGCGGTACCAGAAGGGGCCTGGCAATTTCTCCCATCTTCGAACTTAAACTAAAATATTATCATATGCAAAGTTTGAATTGATTCATCAGCTCCTTTCGAGAGTTATCGTGTACACCAGCCAGACAGGCAGACGGACATGGTTCTAACAGCTTAAAATTGTGAAACGAATTTGGCTCAAACATACTTATGGTCTTACGTCACTCCTTAAATTCGTTACACTTATTTTTTTCCCCCAAGTGATATAGGGTATATATGTAAAGTGATGGTATAAAAAATGTCTCAATATCTGGCACAGTAAATATCAAACCCATTTTGCAAGATATAAAAAAACTTCATCGGCACCGTTTTCAATATTTTTAAATTTGTGGGGTGCCCTCGGCAGCCATTTGAATGAAATTATTTTCCATTATTAACCGGAAGGATTGTACTTTCAAATAAAAGAAATTTGAGAAAATATTCAGTAGTTTTTTTATAGCATTTTCAAAAAAAAAAGTTATTTGGCGGACACTATATTTTCAAAATTAGATGTACCAGGGAGCGTTGTCGAAAATTACAAGTAAACCCCTAAGTGATTTCCGTGTTCCTCCCATTTATTTAATAATACCCTTACCCAATCTCTGGCCTCATATACTTTACATGATCCATGTCTCCTATTGATCAGTATAACCACCTATTCACAAACAGCATGATGATATTTATTTCTCTATTTCAAGTCAACTTTTCTTCACATGTCTTTATATTTTTTTCTCAATATCAATTAGTATATTAGTTTTCCTATTTTCCTATATTCTCAATTTTAATTTTCATTTCTGAATTTCAATTTGTTTTTTCTCAATTTCAATTGAAAATGGAATAGTACATTTCATACTGCAGTTAGTCTAAGAATCTGCATGACAAATGTATTAATAGAGAACATTTTCAAATTAGAAAACATTTACAGACAAATATACAAGATGCTCGGTAGAGATAATAGATATCAGACCAGGGAAATTTCTGTTGGGGGAGTGGTTATTGCGGATGAACAGCAAAAAATGAGTGCACTATGTGAACACTTCTCTGAAATTTATAATGGTTCTCCACCGATTGAAAATATGCGCGCAATTCAGACTGCTATTGGGAACTCGCTTTCTCAGGTTCCGATACATTTGGTGGAATTTAATGAGCATTCTTCATCGATTAATACAAGTGGATCGGACATATTCACTACATTAGACGAAGTGGTAGAATTGTCAAGATCACTAAACAATAAAAGGTCTTCTGGATTAGATGACATATCGAACTTTCTGATTAGAAAATTTTCTGCAAAGGCCATAGAATATTTAGTTATAGTTTTCAATAACTGTTTAAATAATTCGTACTTCCCTAATAAGTGGAAAGTAGCTAAGGTTCTTCCTATACCAAAGAAGAAGAATGTAACTGATATCAACAATCATCGGCCGATTTCACTGTTGTCGAATTTAGGCAAATTATTCGAAAAGGTTTTAAGAGTGAAAATGGATTTAGGATTAGATCAAAATTATATTTCAGATTTCCAATTCGGATTTAGGAAGGGTCATTCGACAGTGGATGCACTGATAAAATTTCATAGTGATGTTATTAAGAGTTTAAGAAGTAAGGAATGTACAGTTGCCATATCTTTGAACGTAGAAAAGGCGTTTGACAGGACTTACCATGATGGAGTGATCTATAAATTAATACAAATAGGATTTGATCATCATATAGTTAAAATTTTTAAAAGTTACTTTACAAATAGAAAATTCTGCATTCAAGTAGGAAATGAATACTCATCACTGATACAGTGTCTTGTGGCGTTCCTCAAGGATCGATCTTAGCTCCTCATTTATTTAGTATATATATGTACGACTTTCCTCATCAGAATTACGATTCCTTAGGTGTGTTATATGCGGACGATTGCCTTTTGTATGCTCATGCGAGAACGCCAAACGAAGCTTTAAGAAAAGCTTCGGGTCATTTGAACGTAGTGAACAAATTTTACACTGATTGGGGAATCAGAATAAATACGACAAAGAGTGAGGCGCTCTGTTTAAGGAACGCGTCTGGTAAATGTGGTAGGAAGGTTGTACCGGAGAGTAAGTGTTTGAGGTTGTTTCTGAACGGAATTGAAATACCTTTCAGGGACAGTTTCAAATACTTAGGAGTTACTTTCAATAAATTAGTAAAATTTAATGATCATGCTCGGATGGGACTGAAAAAGGCCTACCAAATTAAGGGTTACTTTGGAAGACTTTTCTACAATAATAGATTACCCGAACAAACAAAATTATTATTATATAAATTGAGTATACGGTCTGCATTACTTTATGCTTTCCCGATATGGTTCCAAATTTCACCATCTGTGATGATCGATTTCGGAATAATGGAAAGGAAAATCCTCAGATCTTGCATTGGGAAGAACTTCCAAAGTTACAATAAGCGTTTTTCAAACCAATTTATTTATGATAATGCCTCAGTCACGCCAATCCCTGTGTACGTGATGAAACTGATGAAAGATTTTGTAAACAGAGTCTCGAATCATGAGAACCCTTTAATTCAGAACGTATTTAACGAACAAGTAGCATTCAGCTGGCATAATACAAATTATCTGTCACCAATTGGTATCAATATGCCAATGGACTTGTCCTCCACCTTGTGTCCCCAATTTTACGTCAAATCTGACACTGGATCCCACAGAGGTTAAGTTTGTTTTTAGTTTTTGTTTATGTTTTTGTATATGTATTTAGATTAAGTATTTAGATTTATTATTAGTTTTTTTTTTAGTCTTAAGCACACTCTTTTGTTGAGATATTCTCTCATGTTACGTTAGTGTCGGGAGCAAACACGGATACTAAACCTCTTGAAATATTTATATATGTTTTAACGATTTAAGATAAAGCAAGATGCTGAAATTTTTTAACTGTAATTAAATCAATACATTATAGTTTTAAGAAAATCCATTATATATTGTTATATATAACATACATGATTTAAAAAAAGCCTCAATAAATTTAAAATTAAATTAAATTAAATTAGAAAATCTCGAGATAAGCAATTATTTGTGAAAATCACAGAATATAACGTCAATCATTACAGCTATTCTGAAATATTTTTAAAGTGAATAGAATCTCACATCCCCAAAGTATGCTTTAAAAATGTTTTTCTAAAATAAAGTATCAGTATTGTTGGGTTGTTTCTTACTGGCATTGTTTTGTTATTCACATAATTAAATTGATGTTTGCAACTATCAGGAGAATTTCATTTTTTGCAATGGTTTACTAAGACCCGATGTATCAATATTTGTAAATTTCACGACAACGGGCGGTCCCGCGATAGTATTTTTATACTGGAGAAAATAAAATAAAATCCATTATGGCAACTTACAGGTAAACCATTGTTTGGAAACGATAGCGGCAATGAAAATGTACTTTATTTATTTTAAAAGAACACTTCAAGAGCTCTTGTATTCCATAAACTAAATGAAATTCCTATACTAAACATGGTTTTCAAGGTATATCTCACTATTATAACCTCTAAAATTGCGAATTTTCTAAGTATTTTAACATTTATGAATTTTAAATGCATCCACAACAATATTTTGGTATTTTAGAATAAGTTTATTTGGAATAAATATTTGCAGAATTCAGAGATAATATGCAGAGTATCGTGACCATTTTCTTCGCTGTAGGAACCACTGTAGACAATCTGTTTATCATTTTATTCCCACATTTTGTCATGTCACTCAACATGAATTGAAAATAAATTAGAAATAGTTATTGAAAATTTGAAAAGCTACGAAATTGTGGAAGTTAATTTATAAATTTGTGTTTCACGTTGTCAAAATCAAAACGTATTTTTAAATTTTTTGAATGTTGGACAGCAGGGCCAGCTCGGAAATGACCACCTCTCAGTTTATGAAAACGAAAATAAATCTTAATGTAGGTTCACCACATGTCTATATATCTAGCACTTACCAACCATTCCTTCTTCCCCCACCCCCAACAGTCTCAGGTGTTGTCGAAGAACACCTCGGAAATCGTCAGCACCTGCATTGAGAAGATCTATCGGCAAGTGCCGGCCAAATTCCAAAATGGTCTGCAACAAATCAAGATGGCCGCAGCACGAAAGGAAAATCGGGCTCCTCTGCGCGCGTTCAAGGAGGCTGAACGGGACCGACGTGAACTAGCAGACTTCATGAAGCCAAAGATGCCGAAAGCATCTCCCACAAATATCGATGAGGCCCTCCTGCTGCGCACAGTAATGAATGCCAGCAGGAAACGTTTGCTGGGCAATAACCCTGCGGTTGATAAGAAACTGTTAAAGCCGCCCACTTATAAAATATACAACGCCAGACGTTATGGCTCCAGTGCCAGCAGTTCCACTGGAAGTTTATTTCGACGCAAGGATGCGACAGAGAAACCACGAGCAAAGTCCATACTCTCCGCTCATGCCTTGAAACAACTGCAGAAATCGTTCTCCATGATCCATGGACCGCAGACTAAGCCGGCCAAAGCTAAAGCGCCTGGAGTGTTGCCAACGCGCCAGCAACACATGAGGAATGGTCCTAAGCCCAAGCCCATGGAAGTCTGCTCGAATATCCAGTGCGACTTGATGGCCATCAATGAGCAGCTGAAAAATCGCGTAAGTGTCGATGCAGAGACGAAACTCTCCAAGATTTTAACGCATTCTAAAGTATGGGACTATCCGCCGGCTCCACAGCTCTCCAAGTGCCGCAATGAGCAAATTGTGGCCACTTCGGAGTTGCAGCAACAATGCAGGCGTCTTCAAGCGGTCTCACAACTAAAGTCGGCACCCGGGCGTCTGAGGAAGCTCCAACTGGAGGATGTATGCTCCATCGAAACACCCTCCCAATTACGCTGCAATCGCAAAAGGCAACGTTACACAAATCCCGTGGTTGTCAAAAGGCAAACCCTGAAGCCAACTGCCATTTCCATCGCGGAACGACGTGTCTATGCCAATCGCAAACCTCTGGCGGAGTTGCAGCGGCCCCTAGTCCCCGACTTGTGGAGCAAATACAAGTCCAGCCAACATACCTCCCCATTAAGGGGACTCATGGAGACAATTGCCACACCGAGTCCCCTTCATTTACAAAAGCCCTACAAAATCAATGGCCGCATAGCGCCCAGCATCACGGCAACCCTGGCCAGTGCATCGTTAGCATCACAACGTTGTTACAGTGGCCTCAACCACTACGCCAAGTTGTAAGGATGTCATCCACGAAGGAAGGGAGATGAGTTGTCATCCTTACAACTCTCCGTCTCCGTTCCGTTCCGTACATATTTTACGCGAGATGATAATGTTTTGTATTTATCGACATATGAGTTTTGAGCTTTTCGATTCGCAAAAGTTTTGATTCTTTTGCCAAAAACTACAGATGCTGATGGATGACAAAACATTTGTCGCCTCATCGGGAAAACATGTTGCCACACAATCCAATCCACTTCACGTCATTCCCCCTCTATTCTCATCCCCTCCGCACCGCTCAACCCATTGCAGGACATCCGTCAGTCGTCAAGTCATTGATGACGGGCGTTGAGACTTGTCTTTGATTTCTGATTTTAGTGTTTTGTGTTCGATTGTGTGAAGGGCGATGACGATGACGACTGCGACAACAATGACGAAGATGATGTGTGAACAAGACACAACAACAACAACAACAACAAAGAATGTCTTCTGTATGATTACAATGTGATGTCTCATAAAAGTTATCGGTTTATTATATGTTCGTTCGAATTATACTTATCTTCTACATATTGTGTGCAAAGCACAGTGTGACAAAATGTATTCTTTAATAAAATTCGGTTATTCGAATTTAATGTAAAGCAGCACAGTGGTTGACAATCGATTTATTTTTATTAATATTATATTCTAATGGTGGGCAGTTGTGAAAAACACTTTAGTAAAGCCTCATATAAAAATTCCATATTTCTAAAAAAAAACATGGAAAATAAATCCCGAAATTTTTATCACCGGGGGTGTCTGCTAATTTTTCCTTACACCCAAATACAGGGTTTTCCAACAAGAGGTGTAATTTTGATATTCAAAGAAAACTGCTATTTTAAGTCGCAAAGTGGGTGCCCTATGTCCTCGATAGCCTCCTGAATTCTATCTTTGAGGTCTTGAATAGACACTGGGCTGTTGGCGTAGACCTTATCTTTCACGTGGCCCCAAAGGAAGAATTCGCAAGGTGTTAAACCACAGGATCTCGGTGGCCAATTGTGATCACTTCTTCGAGAGATAACACGGTCCGGAAATTTTTCCCGCAAAAAAAAGCAATGGTTTCGTTGGTTGTGTGACACGTGGCGCCGTCTTGTTGAAAGTAAAAGTTGTCCAGCTTAATACCATCCAACTCCGACCATAAAACATCATTAATCATCTCTCGATAGCGCAATCCATTCACCGTAACTATTGATCCAACCTCATTTTCGAAAAAGTAAGGCTAATGACCCCGCTTGTTGATAAGGTGGAAATGGGCCTCATCAGTCAAGATGACTTTTCGATGAAATTCCGAATCATTTTCATTCATGAATTTCAATAATTTCAATGCGTTGTTGAACCGTGTATCGTTCTATTTTTATTCACTCCAGGAGAGTATTATGTCTTTGTGCATTTGTTTGTAACACCCAAAAGGAAGGCGGATAGACCCATTGTTATTATACCGATCGGCTTAGAATCACTTTCTGAGTCGATTTAGCAATGTCCGTCTGTCCATCTATTGTTGTACTCACGATATATGTCGCAATTGTAGCCAGAACCAAACGAAACTTTGCACAACGAAGTTTTGTGAACCAAGGACGAACGCTATTTAATTTGAAGAAAATCGGTTCAGATTTAGATATAGCCCCCATACGAATTTCACTCCCGATTTGACTTTTTGCACTCTAGATACCACATATTACAACAGATTTTCTTTAAAATTGGCAAAACATCTTAAATTTCAACTAGAAACACCTGTGGTAAAAATGGATTAAATCGGTCCAGATTTAGATATAGCCCCCATACGAATTTCACT